>JAQQSZ010010720.1:0-12438 GCA_028646595.1 Phalanger gymnotis
AGCCTTCCTTTCCATTAAAAAGAAAGCCTCCACCGACCCGCGCCCAGCCTGTTGCAGCCCCGGCCCAAGGGTCCCTTGCGGGTCTGTCCCACGCCCACCTTTCCCCGGGCACCCTCCTCCCCTCCCCGCTTGCCCTTCCCGTGGGTCACTCAGGGGGTCTTGTAGGGCGGGAGACCTGACCCAGGCCAAGGAGCGGTTGTATGCCCCCCCCCCCCAAAAAAAAACCACCCAATCAAACCAAAACCTGCTTTACTGTGGCCCAGGGCGACCACGGGCGAGCGGGGTCGTTTCTTTGAGTGCTGGCCCGAGGGGCTGTAGACGGGCTGGGTCGAGGGGGCGGGGTGATGTCAGACTGTTTGGGTTGGATTTTTTTTTTAAAACTTTTAAAACATAAAGATCTTCCAGGAATGGCCCAAAGCCCCATATTTGTGGGATGAGTCTGGCGAGCAGAAGCACGAGTGCTGCAATGGTTACAGCTGTGTTAGGCTGCTGGGCGCAGAGCGCAGCCCTGTCGGGTCTCCCCTGGATAACTTGGAGCCCGGCAGGAAGGAAGCCAGAGGGTAACACGAGCAGCCCCCAGCTGGTGCCCAGAGCCGGCCCAGCCAGCCCCAGGATGCTCCTGCCTAGCTAGGTGACATTGACTTATGGCCCAAGGCCATCCCAGGGACTGGGAAACTTGGAAAAAGTTGAAGGGATTTCCCCCAAGTTCCACTGAAGGGTTAAGGGAAGCAGCCTTGCAAGGCACTGATTTAACCTTAGGGAAATTACTTTAATATTTGGAATATGACCTTTGCAGCCACTCCTTGACTAATTCTGAGCCATGTAACTACAGAGGCATTGAAGGCTTAAAGAACTCAAATTTATGCAGAGCTTAAAGGGTTAAAAAATAACTTAGCTCACAGCAACACTGTGAGATAGGTATGATTTTTATTAGTAGTACTAATTATAACTCACATTTATATAGTCCTTTAAGGATTAAAAAGTTTGCCTCACCACACTGAGGCAAGTATCAATGATCGTGATAATAGATGTTTATGTAACACTTTTAAAGTTTGCAAAGCACCATGGGCAGCTAGATGGTGCAGTAGATAGAACACCAGGCCTGGAGTCAGGGAGACTTACCTTTCTGAGCTCAAATCCGGCCTCAGACAATTACTAGCTGAGTGACCCTGGGCAAGTCCCTTAACCCTGTTTGCCTCAGTTTCCTCACCTGTAAAATGAGCTGGAGAAGGAGATAGCAGACCATTCCAGAAAACCCAAAATGGGTTCAGGAAGAGTCAGACGGTACTGAACAAAAACACCTTACTGACCTTATCTCATTTGAACCTCTGGACACTCCTGTGAGGCAGGTGCTTATTATTATGTCTGTTTTTCTGATAGGGAAAGGAAGACTCGGGTTTGGTGTTTTGCCCAGAGTCAGACATTTAGTAACAGAGACCCACAAGCAATCAGGGATAGGTTCTGAAATCATGGTTTTCTGATTCCAAGTTCATTCGTCTATTCTATTTCTTTATCCAGTGCTGCTGCCTCCCAAGTTTAAGTATCTTACAGATGAAGAGTCCTGAGGGTCATTCAGAGAAGCTAATCTGGCCTCATACAGCTAGACTCATACCGCATTCCTTTTTTCTACTCTCTCTTTTTTTTTAAGTGAGAACCTATATTGACATTGCATGCGCTGATAAATAATGTCATTAGCACAAACTCAGAGTTTACTTAGTGAATTCAGTCCAAGTTGCCAAATTACCTTTGCCTCATTCATCCTTTTTGATTAATAAGATGGGGTTCATTAAATGGGGCTCATTGCCCCAGGTGTGTAGAAAGCTTTATAGAGGAACAAGCAGGGGAAGTCTGTGCATTTCCAGTTTCCTTCCAAATTTCAGTTTGCTATAGCTGTGAATCTGGGCTCGGGCTCCAAACTAGCTCTCTCCTTGGTAGGCCTGAGGAGAATCATGAAAGAGCCCAAGTGAAACTTGGGAAATTGATTTCCCTGCCTTCCTTCATTGCTTATTAGCTGCTGACTGTGTCCCATGCACCATGGGAGTCACTGGAGGGAGGGACAGAGCTAAGTAAGGTATGATCTTTGCTGTGGGCCAGCTTACAGAATTGGGGCAGGCATCCCCTTTAAGCTCTTTTAAACTGGTGAAAATGAACCTATTCTATTTTAAAGGGCCTCCACAGAGGGGATTCTGCAAGGGAAAGTACCTTTGACTTGAAAGAGATTAATCTTACGTTTTGGGGGAACTCCACCCCCAGGCACATTTCTGCTTGGAAACATCTGTGTACTTTTCCACCTTAGTTTAGTTAGTGGAGGCCTCATCTGGGATTCCCTTTGGACACCACTAGCCAGGGCAGTTTGGCAAAAGGGTATTTCATGTTTCAGGGGTGACTGACCTTTTGCTGGCCTATTCTCTGGGGTTCCTATTTAATTGATCTGTGAACCTTAAAACTTCCTTATAAGGAAACCGAGTTCTTAGTGCTGCCACTGTACCAGGTTAATTTAAACTCATGGGGCCAGGGCTGACAGTTTGGAAACTCCCCATTTGTCCTTAGCCCCACTTAACAGTGGAGCGTGCAAGCCCGGCCTGGACCAAAATCAAGATGACTGTAATAGACTCTGTGCGTGGCACATAGTAGGTGCTCAATAAATGTTTATTGACTTGAGTGATTGATGGCAGACAGTCTCCATGGACCTCAGATGGCTTCTAAGGTCCTAGGATCGTGTAATCTGTAGACTTCTCCTAGGGTGGATTTTCATTCGTGGAGGCTCTGGATCTGGAGATCTCAGGGGTGGGGAGAGGGAAGGAATAATTCAGCTTAGGAAGGAGGTGATCCGGAATCCGGTGATCTCGGTAACTCCCCCCACCCCCACCTGCTTGTTTTTTTAACTGGCAACAAATGATAATAAACCTCACATTTTACAAGATTCTTTAAGGTTTGTAGAGCCCAGCAGCTCAATTAGATAGATGCTGTTTATCTTCATTTTGTAGATGGAGAAATCAAGGCTGAAGTGAGTCATCCACATTCCCATAGTTAGCAAGTGTCCGAGGCAGGATTTGAACTCGGGTCTTCCTGACTCCAGGCCTGGTGTTCTATCCACTAGCAGCATGTGCATTCTAGAAAAGCATAATGGAAATTCCCCCTCTTCACCAAAAGTAAGCAGCAAGAAGGACTTTTTTGTTATGTATTCATGGAGGGGGGTCTAGACCTGTGGGGAACACCCTCTGCCGTATTATCTTGGAAAGAGTAACCCGAGGATGAAGAATGAACAGCAGCAGTCAGTATGTGTCAGAGGAAGGATTTGAACCCAGGCCTTTCAGACTCCCAAAGCTGCTGATCCGTCTCTGTGTTTCCTTCCGGAGCCACTGCCAGGTTTTTCTAAACGCTCTCTGTTGGAGATCTGTTAAGGGCCGGCTGGGCATTTGTGGAAATGCTAATCTCCAGGACTTTTTAAAAAGTATTATTGATTAGGAAGTCTTGTCTCTTCAAAAGAAAAGTATCGCCAGCTGTCCAGTCTCCGTTCTTAGAGTGTTCAGTAGTCATGTTTTCTTTCTTCGGCTTAAATGAAAAAAGGAAACTTGGCTCCAATTTGCATGTACAAGGGAAGGTGTAGCCAAACATTCCTTTTGATATTTATCGTTTCTTCGTTTTCTCTGTGTGATATTTTCTCCAGTCTCTCAGATCCTGGATGGGTTTTTTTTTTTTTTGACATCAAATGATTTTTATTCTGAGATTCATGATTCCATGCCTTTCCTCAGTCCCCTTAAATATACACACTTTGTAGAATTATAAAGCTTGAAGGGAACCCCCAGGTCATCCAGTCCAGCCTGCCACCCCATTTATGGCTGAGGAAACTGAGGTCCATAGGAGCCAAAGGATTTGCCTAAGGTCACACAGGTGATAAGTAGCAAAGTTGAGATTCAAGCCCATATTCTCCAACTCCCACATCCAACACGTTTCTTTTTTTTTTCTTCCTTTACATTTTGATTTTTAAAATTCTAAATCTGAGAGATTCCAACAAGCATGAACATTTCCATATGCAAAGAAAAGGAGGAAAAAAAATCATGATTGTATGTGAAATGGTGAATCTCTGTTATGGTCATTTTGCGTTTTAAAAAGTGTGTAGTAAATTCATCCTGTCAGTTTCAAAGCTGTCCTGTTGGTCTGTATCTCCCTCTGAATTTCCTTCTGTTCTTTTCTATGTGTTTTTAGATGCTTCAAAGATACTGCCCCACTTTTAGATGATTGCAATTATTAGGCCCTCCCCCCAATTTCCTAACTAAGATTAAAAAAAACCAAATCTTCCCTTATAACAAATAAACATAATCAAATAAAAATCCATACATTGGTCATGATCAAAAATGTACATCTCGTTATTTGTCTAGAGTCCGTTACTCTCTATCAGGACCTGCCTCGTCATTGGTCCTTGGGATTCTTTTAGTCAATGCATTGATCAGAATTGTGACTTTGGAACTTTTTTCATGTGGTTCTCCATAGCTTGGATTTCTTCCCTTGGGAATTGTTTGTGTATGTCCCTTTGACCATCTATCTATTGTGGCTTGTCTTTTGTCCTTAAAAATTTGTATCAGCTCCCTACATAGCTTGGCTAATAGACCTTTATTGGAGAAACTTAATGCAAGGATTCCTGTGCCTGTGCCCCCAGTTAACACCTCCTTTCTAATTTTAACTGAATTGATTTTGTGTGTGCAAAAAAGAAGCTTTTCACTTTTATGGACTGTAATCAGAATTGTCCATTTTTATTTCCTGTGATCATATCTGTCCCTTCTTTGGTCAAGGACCCTTCCCTTCCAGGACCCTTCCCCCTCTCCGTAATTGTGAAAGGCGTCTTCTTCCCTTCCCCCTCTAGTTTGTTTATGATTCAGACTTTGATAACTGTGTCTTAGATCCATTTAAATTTATTAGTGAAATAGATGTTGGGTCTGAGCCTAATTTCTGCCAGACTGCTTTCCAATTTTCCCAGCCATTTTTGTTTCAGTAGTGAGTTTTTACCAAATCGATTGGGAGTCTTGGTATATCGAAACGCCGCCTTCCACATTCATTAATTTCTGTACCTTTTGTACCTAAGTTGCTACGCCAGTCAGCTTTTTCTTTTTTGATCGGTAACATCGTTTTTATGACAGTACCATTGGAGATCTCCCTCTGCTTGGTCCCATCCTTCTCACTCTTTTTCATTATTTCCCTTGAGGTTCTTGACCTTTTGTTCCTCCAGAAGAATTTTACTGTTTTTCTTTATGGGTATAAAGTGGTCCTTGGTAGTTTGGTATGGGCCTAAGTAAATTAATTTAGATAGTATTATAATTTTTTATTATGTTGGCACAGCCCAACTATAAGCAATTAATCTCTCTCCAATTATTTAAAGTCTGGTTTTAGTTCTTTAAAGTGTGTGTTCAGTCTAGTAGTTTTTCAGTTGTACCAGGTTCCCCTCCTACAACCCAGTGGCTCTCAAGTTTCCAGAGGACACATTAGCTGTATTAGTGTCCTTTCCCCATAAGTATTAGTACCGTGGGAAAGGGATTTCTGACATTAGAACCTTGAGAACTCCTTCATCATTTCAAAGTAAGGATTCTATTCAGCCCTTGAAGCTGTATTCACGCTCCTCGACAACCACTGTTGGGGTTAAGAAAGAAAATCTACCTTGGCTGCCATAGCGAAGGGCTTAGAATATCAGGTCAGATCTGACGTGTGATGGTCCTTTGCTAGGACTCTTGGGCTTCTTTTCTACAGTGTGTCTCCCCAGCCCCGGTAAGGGACAGTCTAGTCTTCACCTCCTTCAGCCCGGGCTGGTCTGCTTCAAGGCCGTTGTAGGACTCCCAACCATTATCTATGGCGGGCCCATCCACCCAGCACACCCCTCGGTGTCCTCGGTGTTTTCTCCTCATTTCCAGAGTCTTCCTTTCCGGGAGAGTTGAAGCCGGCATATTTGGGTGACAGCTCCACTTGATTAGACAGAGACGGTAGCTTTGAGTCACTTTGATCAGGAAGAGGTAGGAAAATCTAATGACGAGTTAGACTTCGAGGCCTTTATTTAACTCATTAACATTCATGCATGAGAGGAGAGATTGAAAGGCGGTTAGTTACCTTACCGATGCATCCTCAACCCACTCTCTCTTCAGCAGCTTCTAAACTCCCACCCCCCAGCCAAGGATTCTTTTTAGATCTTGCTGAACTAAACTGACAGTCAGTTAACCAACAGTCAATAAGCATTAACTTATTAAGCACCTACTATGTGCTCAGTATTGAGACTTGCCTCCCTTATTAGAATATAAGCTCCTCACTCCAGATTGTTACATTCTTTGTGCCAAGCACATAGTAGGCCCTTTATAATCACTCAGCAAGTATTTATTAAGCACCTGCTGTGTATTTAGTATTGACACTTGTCTTGCCACTAGAATATAAGCTCCTCATGTAGGGATAGTTACATTTATATTTTTGTTCCCAGTGCCTAGCACATAGTAGGCCTTTAATAATGAATTGGTCAGCAAATATTTACTAAGCATCTATTATGTAGATTAGGCATTGCCACTTGTTTCCCTCATTAGAATATAAGCCCCTCACTGTAGGGGTTGTTACATTCTTTGTATTTTTATTCCCAGTGCCCAGCATAGTACCTGGCACATAGTAGGCCTGTAATAATAAATTGGTGAGCAAGCATTTATTAAACACCTACTGTGTTCTAAGCATTGACACTTGTTTCTCCATTAGACTATAAGCTCCTCACTGTAGAGATTGTTCCATTCTCTTCCAGTGCCTAGCACAATGCCTGGCCCTTAATAGTAAATTGGTAAGAAAGCCTTTAAGTAAGCCCCTACTGTGTGCCAAACACTGTGTTGGGCCTCAGAATAAGAATGCCCTAATTAGCTTAATAAAGCTGTATTAATTGATTATGTAACATGCTTGTCATAAAAACATTAGATCAAACAGTCTCTGCCCTCAAACAGATGACATTCTATTAAGTGCTAAGTGATTCATTATATATAAAGAAATATATGTATGTGTGTGTGTGTGTGTGTATATATGTATATACATATATAATATAGCTGTAAATGAACGCAAGGCAGTTGGGGGGAGTTCAGGGAGGATGTCCCAACTGAGCTGAGGTTGAAAGGAGGCCACGGTCCCCAGAGGCTGAGGTGGGCGTGGGGGGCACCCCAGGAATGGGGGTGGTAGGAAGAGCCCTGTAGTAAAAGCTCTTGGTGGTCAGAATCAGTCCCTTTATTCGTTCCCTGTACGATGCCAGTTTCTGTTCCTTTGGTTTCAAATGTTAAAGTTCCATGGAATCTCTGTTTTAGTAAATTCCTTCCTCTTGTCCTGAGGAGCTCACTCAAGCACCATGGACAACCTCCCAGGTCCCGTGGACCGTTGCTGAGGGGAAGCTTTCCTCCGAGGATGGCCACCCTTGGACAAGTAGAGGGGGTCTGATGGGATCCTCTCCAGGGTCCCTTCCAGCTTGGACATCCTAGAACTGGGGAACGTGGCGGCGGGTCCTTTTCATCGAACATTTTGGTTAATGGAACGTTACCATAGAAACCCTACAACACAGCCCCAGTTGGAAAAGAATGTGAAACAAGTCCCCAAACTGTACTGAATGTAATTTAATTTTTCTTTGATTCAGAGAGCCCTTTGGGATCTTGCAGTATAGGAGAAGGCCAGGTAGATTGGGGCCATGTTGTCTCCTTGGCACAGAAGGCACCGTACCTCTGGCCTGTGCAAAGGTGGGGAGCCTCCAGTTCATGAAAAGGGAAATTTGGATGCTTAAAAGCAGCAGCTGTGCTGATGATCTTTGTTTGTGTGTGTATTGGAGCCTATGTGGCTAGCTGTAATAGTAATACTTAGTAATACTAATACCTGGCATTTATACGGGGCATCTCAAAAAGTCTTAATGCACTTTTAAGCTTTCCTGGTTTGAAGTGGCACTAAGACTTTGGGACTCTATGTCTTGTTTTACATGTGTTAGCCTGCTTGGTCCACACGGCAGCTTTGGGACGTGGGTGTTCTTTTTATCCCCATTTGATAGATGAGGAAACTGAGGCTGGGAATGGTTAAGTAGCTTAGTTCAGTAGCTAACTTTGGAGAGAAGCAAGATTCAAACCCAGGTCCTCCTGACTCCAGGTTCTCTGTGCCACCTAGCTGTCTCTGAAGGTACTTGAAGGGGCCGGGGCGTAGATCCATGCTCACACATCAAGGCTCACACAAAGCCTTGATAAGTGCTTTCATTCCACTCCACCCCCCAATTCCATGAGTGCCCCAGGCAGAGACAAATACATGTATCAAAAATAATTTTGATCACCCGTCAACTCAAAGAAACCAATTTCGATCAGTCAGTAAGCATTTATTAAGTGCTTCCTGTGCTCCAGGCACAGCAACATGAGGTATCAGAAATAAACATGCCTGGCGCATAGTAGGTGGTTAATAAATTTTTATTGAATTGAAGAAAAGTGCTTGGGACCTAGGAGAATTTAAAACTGGGTCCTGGTGTCCCCATAGTGAAAGGTATGAGTAATGAGTGTGTGGTGGGTGGATGAATGTTGTGGTCACTGTGTGAGGCGATCACTCAGGAGTCACAGGCTTTAGCGGGCCCTCCAGAAGTGAGGACGCCCACTCCCACTCTATGCTTAGCAGCCAGGGACTTGCCTCTCCCTCCCCACAAATTCTGGGGACCTCCTAGCTTGACCTTGGGCAGAACCTACCGGCCTGATGCTTGGGAGGAATGATGACATCATGGCATTTGATGTTTATTTTTATCTCTCCCGAGAGATGCCAGTGAGTGTTCAAGGTCTGTCTTCTCATTTTCACGGTGACTTTGGAATGTTGCCTCAAAAATATCCCGAATCCAGTTCTTCGAAAACGTCCACACGCTTGATGGGATTTTTCACATTTCCGTCCAAATTTTAATGTGATACAAATCTTTCCTCAATCAGTTCATTAACAAGCATTGATTAAGCACCTACTATGTGGTAGGCACTATACTAGGCACTAGGGATATTGGTATAGAGAAATGACTCCTTATCTCACGGAATTTGCTTACGTTGGCTAGCTGGAGCTTGCCATAGCGTATTTTTCCTGGATGACTGAGTGATATAATAAGGCAGGTTATGGTTTTTATATGGAATTAAATATGGAAATTAAAAGGCAGGTTTGCCAAAGGATTCAGGGTAATCATATCTAATTGCTTAGTGCAGTAAATCGAGGGTGAGTTGTCTCTGTTAGGTGGTTTTGTGGTCTTTCCTAGCTATTGGAACTTGTTAAAATTAATTTTTATAATTTGCTATAAATTAGAAAACAAATTAGTTCCAAACACAAATAGGTTTTGTGCTTGAAAACTTAGAGCTAATATAAAATATTTACCACCTGCATTTTATTAGGCTTACTCAGGAAAAAACACAAGTTGTCACTATAATGAATCAAGGAACTAATGTTGTTTTTCAAAAAATGTTTTTGACATTTAGGTTAAACAAAAATATTCTTTTAGTGAGAATATCCTTTTAAATGTATTTCTCCATGTTTAGAGACATCTTAGAAAAAAAAAATCATAGAAATGGATGTCAGAGGCCTCCTCCAGCCTTTCCTTTTGCACATGATTTGAGTTTACCTGATTGTGCGTATGTTGTTTCTGCCCAATAGAATGGAATCTCCTCAAAGGCTGGGACGGTTTTCATTTTTGTCTTTATTTCTCTAGTGCATAGGATAGTCCCCGGCTTAGAGTGAGTTGAATTGAAATCAAGTGTTGTTGCGTAGTTATTTTCAGTTGTTTCTGACACTTCGTGACCCTATTTGGGGCTTTTTTGGCAGAGATACTGGAGTGGTTTGCCATTTCCTTCTCCAGCTCATTTTACAGTTGGGGAAACTGAGGCAGAATTAAATTACGTGCCCAGGGTCACACAGCTGTTAAGTGTCTGAGGCCAGATTTGAACTCTGGAAGTTTTCCTGACTCCAGGACCAGCACTGTGCCTCTTAATAAACATTATAATTCAGTGTAGCCACTGTCTCATGAAGATTGTACCTGTTATTCTCTTATGAATCTTCCCATAAATATTCTGGAGGGGATGTCTTTTCACTGGTTCAGGGACTTTCTTCTAAGTCTTTAATATCATGGGGTGCAGGTGTGTGCCCAGGCCAGTCCATGGGTTACCCCTCATCCTCAACGCATAACTGGACCACTCTCATTTCTGGTTCCATATATCCCTTGGGTGACATTTTTTATGTCTCTTCTTATACATCTATCCTTGTTGATACTTTACGCCAGCCTAATGATGCAGTGCCCTCTGGGTAATCTATACCTTAAATTCTTTGCCGAGTGTGGCATTCCGTGTTTTTCAGACCTATTGCCTCTCCAGAAGCAGAGTGTAGTGGTGAGAGAGGGTAAGCTCCTTCAGGGCAGAATGATTGCATTTGTCTCTGTTTCCCAAGCACACAGTAGGTGCTTAGTAGATGCTTGTTAATTTCTTGGTGTTAAAAAGATGAGTTTTTATTTCGGGCCAACGCTAGAGGTTACTTAATGTAATGCATGTTTTTCCCGCACATGACCCAGCCTGCTTTCTTTCTCACGTTCAGTGCTGCACTGAGGTCGTTGTCCGTGTGTAGTGTTGACCCATGTACAGATGGAGTCTTTGTTCATAGACTTTCCTTCCCTGCCGTTGGGACGTTACCCCGGTCTTCTTTGTGTGTCTTCATCCCTAGACTTCTTCAAGAGCGTAGCTTCCCTGCTTATTGTAACCACGTTAATTTTGTTCGTACAAAAACTCAAGAACATATTTTGTTATTAATACACTGACGTCTTTTTCACTCTTTCTTCCTCCCAGCTTCATCTTTAAATACTCTGAGATTTTCTGCTCTAGTTGGATCTAAAGCCAAGCTCTCCAATTTTCCTTTGCTTCCTTGCTCCGTATGTGACGATGCTACTCATAACCTTGAACCATCCTCCTCCTAGGCGTTTTGCAAATAGGCCTGTATTTAAGCTGGTGTTGCCTTTAGCCAATATCTCTTTCCACTAGACTAGGAGATCAAACGTTTGCCGATTGCCCTTCTTTCTGCTTATATTTTTATTCCTAGGGTTCGGCACTGGAGCGAGGCCTCTGTGTAACCCATAAACTTTTGACCTGTTTGGTTTCTTAAAGTTCAGCCCTATCTTTCAGCATTTTGTTGCCCTCTCCGTGATGACCTTTTTGCCTCAAAGTATTAAAGAGTGTGGAGCAGCCAGGTAGTGCCATGGTGCACATAGCTTTAGGCCTGAACTCGCTGTGAATTCAAATCTAGGCTCAGAGACTTATTAGCTGCACCCCTTGGCAAGTCACTTAATCCTTTTTGCCTCAGTTTTCTGATCTGTGAAATGAGCTGGAGAAGGAAATAACAAAACGACTTTGGTATCTCTGCCAAGAAAACCCCAAATGGGGTCACGAAGCCTCAGACGTGACCAAAAAACAACTTGATGACAAAAGATTAAAGAGTCTGTTGATTCGCTGTGCAGGTGTTAAATTATCTCTTTGTGAGATTTCTTTGGCACCTCATCCTTGGTGGATCAGCTGCAGCATGGTAGAAAAACTGTCCTTGTAATTCTGAACTTGGGATCATGGAGACCTGAGTTCAAATTCTGAGTCTTCCACTTAACTTCCTGTGTGACCTTGTATAAATCTGTTAATTTCTCTGGACCTCAGTTTCAGCCTCTTTAAAAAAAAAATGAGTAGTATCATCATCACCTGGCACATAGTAGGCACTCTATAAATGTTAGCTATTATTAGCATCATCATCATCATCTGGCACATAGTAGGCACTCTATAAATGTTAGCTATTAGTATCATCATCACCTGGCACATAGGCACTCTATAAATGTTAGCTGTTATTAGTATCATCATCACCTGGCACATAGTAGGCACTCTATAAATGTTAGCTATTATTAGTATCATTATCATCACCTGGCACGTAGTAGGCACTGCATAAACATTAGCTATTATTAGTATCATCATTATCATCACCTGGCACATAGTAGGCACTCTATAAATGTTAGCAGTTATTAGTATCTCCATCATCACCGTCGCCATCACCATTACTATTATTTCATTTCCAGCTCTAATTCTGTGATGTGAGACCTTCATTGTGGCCTTTCCCCTTTAACCATAGCAAGGAGACATGCAAGTGTAGTGGTCCATGAAATGATGTTTCTTGCTGCCTCTTGGTACACAGTGAAACTACCTCTAGTAATCCCTTTGTTTGCCTTTTCAAGTGAGATAGTCTGTGATCCTCCCACTTGGCCTCCATTTGCTTATTTCTTCTGGTTTCACTTACCACAAGAATGTCAGTGTTGATATTGGGGTAATAGAAACATAGATGGAGAGTTGGAACAGTCCTTAGCATCAAGTTCAACCCTCTCCTTTTGCAGGTGAGGAACCTGAGGATGAGAACAGTTAATGAGTTGACCAGGGTCGT
>JAQQSZ010010721.1:0-12438 GCA_028646595.1 Phalanger gymnotis
CCAGGGCCCTGTCAGGTGTGAAACTTGTGTAGGTGTGGATTGGTGACTTAGGAGGGGCCAGCTCGGGAACCAATGGTCTCTGGTCGTTGAGGCGGGGCTTGAGAATGCCAGAAGCTCAGCTGCAAGGAAAGGTGAACCAAGAGACAGTTTCAGCGGAAGCAGAAGCTGCTGCGGAAGCAGGAAGCTGTGGAAGCCAGAAGCTGTGGAGGCAGGAAGCTGTGGAAGCAGGGCTTACCCGTATGTAGACCAGGAGTGCGAGCAGGAATGTGAGGCCAGTAAAATGATTTGGCTAAATACTATCTTGTTTTTCTGTGGCCTCCTGGTTACTCTTGTGAAGTGGGCTTTCTGGGCCTGGAGTCTTTTTGTCAAGATGTTAGAATGGGGAGGCTGGTTCATGGTTCTGCTGAGGTGGGGCCTAAATAAATTTCTTGCTGTTTTCTCCTTAGAGAATCTCTCATACCTTGCGATTTCGAACCATTCAAACATATACGTGATTATATTTGAGATTATAAATTTGGCCTTCCTACTACAACCTCTCAGTCCATAAATATTTTTATAAGGGCATTCTGTATACCAAACACTGTGCCAAGTGTTACAGAGACAAAAACACAAAAGACAGTCTTTGCCCTCAAGAAATTCATGATCTAACAGAGAGACAATTAGCAAACAAATATATACAAACAAGCTGTATAGAGAGAAAATAGAATATAATTAATAGAGGGAAAGCACTGGAAGTAAGAGGGGTTGCAAAGAATTCCTACATAAGATGGTATTTCGATTGGGGTTTAAAGGAAACGAAATCTGTCATTTCCTTGGTGTAGGGGTATCCTAGGGAGGATTTTTTTTTTAACCACAGCAAGTCTGTAACTTTGAGTCTTAGAGTTGCCTTAGGCACAGAGAAGTGAGTTTTCTTACTTAAGCTCAGATAGTAAGTATGGATCAAAGGCAGGCCCTGAACTGGAGTCTTTCTGATGGTGTGGCTACAATTCTATTTCATATTTGTTGTTTTCTGTCCTGTCACAGGTATGATTAATCACATCACTTCAGCATAGAAAATTGAGACATAAGGAGTTAAAGCAATTTAACCATGGTCATGTAATTAATAAGCATCAGAAGTGAGATTCGAACTTGCATCTCAGATGACTCAAAGGGCCACACTCTTTCTACTGTCCCTCACTTCATCTCAGTAGTAATCAACGTGAGATTCAATCATATTCTCTGACTGTTAAAGCCCTTGTCCTCTCCCCAACCTATTCATTTTGTCTCTCAGTTAAGTGCTTAGTTCAAATCTTCATGTGTATACTCCCCTCAGAGTTCTTTTCTTTGTTTGACCACTGTTTGTCTTTTCAATTAACATTGGGCTGAGTGCAAAGGAACTTATGATATGATTTGCCCAGAAATTAAGTGCATTTTGAGACTGGAAATTTTGAAAGACGGAATCTCACATGGACTATCTTGGAGTATCATGCTTCAGTATATACAATTTTCCTGAAGGAGCCTCCCCATTTGAGTCCATAGGGACAGCTTGCACATGATCTGGTACATGGGATCAGAAAAGCACTAGTCTGGCAATCCCCACAGGAGCTGTATAAAAGTGTCATTTCCTGAGCCCAACACAGTGCTTTCAATATGATAAGTGATTGTTAAATGCCTGTTGGCTTTTATGTGTGAGAATCTCAATTCTCCTAGAGGTACAAAGGATAGTAAACAGAAATGATACTGTCTTCTAATTCCTCCTTCCTTCACTGCAAGGTCCCAGCCTCTCTAAGTCCCTCTTCTCACCAATTCAGAGCCTGAATAAGCACTGTGATGTGTCTGTAGATTTGTCAGTCTTACTTTTCTTGTAACTTGAGTCCCAAAGAAGCTCATTGGAGCCCACTTATGGAGTGTGTACTCTGAGGTGTCCAGAAGCTCAAAGGTATTTTCTACGTGTCCAGAATGAAGAAAGAGGGAAAGAGAGAGGGAGAGACATAGAGACAGAGAGAGACAAACAAGACAAACACAGAGAGACAGACAGAGATATCTGCTACCTCCACTGCCTCAGTTTTGACCTCCATGCATTCCCCAATCTGATATTTTAAATCAAACTATTGTGACACTTTGTAGAACATTACTCTGTTCTTTCTTCGGTTTTTGGAGTCAGTTTCTCTGTAAAGATCCACCAAAACTTCAAACAACACAAAGCTCATTAGAAAGCTGTTGTAAGCATTCAAAGTTGACATTACATCAAAAGCATAGGTTAAACTCTATAATGCATCCTTCCACTGTGGCAACAAAAGTTCTTTTTTATCCCTTGATCGCAGGAGATCACCTGTAGGAAATGTTACACCTTTTTATTAGACTGGTGAATCGTCTTTGCTGTATTAACTGGAGACATTCTTGACAGGCTTAAAGTCGTTAACACCTCTGAGGAATGTTGAGCAGAGCCTGCAACATTCCCCCATGTTTCTACATGTTAGTAACTCAGGAGTTTCCCAAAGTCATAGGCGGACTTTTCTCTTGATACTTAGGTAACAGATTTATTGAAATGAGCAAAAGATGAGCATCGTTGGCAGAATTCTTCCCAGCACAGATGTGCACAATAAAACACATTTGATGTCTTCAAATAAAGAGCCCAATGCCTTAAATTAGCAGGCCTGTTGGATTAGTATGACAGGTTTACAAAACAAATCATCAGTTGGCCATTGTCAGGTTTAATCTGTATGGTCCTTACTGGCATCTGGCCAAGAATCTTATTGGGCTGGTCAGAATGGAGATCAACAACACCCCCCGCCATACAAAAAGTTAACCGTCCACAGTGTGCTTTTGTTGCTTTAGTTTAAAGATACAATTGAAAATACAAAATGCTTTACTTTTAAGATCCTGTTGAAAATTGGCAATTTGTTTTTAATCTAATGCCAGGCATTAAAGGGCAGATTTGTCCCCTTCTTTTGCTCCCCTCTTTTAAATGTTGAGTTCCATTTTCAATAGGACGGTATACAGTTTAGTAATGGTGGGTTGGAGTCATTATTTTTTTTTAATGGTTGATAGCATGTTTTACTTATTAAACAATTTAAAGCAAGGAATTTCTCATTTTCTTTGTGCTACACACTCATTCAATATAATCATCATTTTATGAGTTCCCAGTATAAGAATTATGAAAAAAAAAATGCTACATTACAATATTCTGAAGTTCAATGAGGTGGCAGCTAGGTGGCACAGTAGATAGAATCCTGGGCCTGAAGTCAGGAAGATTCATCTTTCTGAGTTCAAATCTGGCCTCAAACACTTAACTGGCTGTGTGACCCTGGACAAGTCACTTAACCCCATTTGTCTCTGTTCTTCATTTGTAAAATGATCTGGGGAAGGAAATGGCAAATCACTCCAGTATCTTTGCCAAGAAAACCCCAAATGGAGTCATGAAGAGTAGGACACGACTCAGCAACTAAGCTCAATGGATTGTCTTCCCATTTTAGCAGAGGAGAATCAAGTCTTTCCAAATAGCATAGAATCAATCAATAAGCATTTATTTAGCTCCTACTATGCAGGAGGCATCTTTAGATACTCATTACTTTATAAATGTGAGAGAAAGCATCTCCTTTCAAGGTGCACAGCATTTACTGAGAGGGAGGGGTAATAATCTCTGCATCTGCAAACTGAGGGGGTTGGTCCACATCATATCTGGGGTCTCTTTGAGGATTTAATCTACACTCCTACCAGCCCAGATAAGTAAATTTAGGTTACATATGAAATAAATACAAAGAGTTTGCTGGTGGTCTGAGGATTACACTAACCATTGGTAGAATCAGGAAAAGCTTTTTTTTTAAATAGATGACACGTGAAACATACTTCTGAAACAGCAAAGTTGTGAAGGAGGAGAAACACTGCAGGCATAGGGGACTCAATGTGCATATTCATGGAGAGGAAGAAATGTAGTGAGAGGTTGAGCAAGTAGCTGTAGTCAGTTGGAGGACAGAGAGCATGAGTAATGTGTAATAAGCCCAGAAGAAATATTATTCAGTTTCCTTTGTGCAAAATTATTCTTTATCACCTCCTCCTACATGTTTTTCTTTTTATTCTTCACAATGGAACACTTTATTGAGTTTCTGCCTCTGTTATCCCCCCTTTTTAAATATCTTACTTTTTATCTTTAGCAAGTAAAAATAAATAGTAGTCATAAGTCAAAAAATGCCAAATTAAAAGAATATTCAATTACCTTTGATAATTGCTCCTGAATTATATATATATATGTATACATATATATTACTGTGATTATTATAACTATCCTGATAGCTGAAGTTAATATATTTATGTTTTCCAAAGCTCTTTGTATACACCATCTTATGTAATCATCACAAGAACCTTGTAGGATTGATAGTGAAGTCACAATATCCCCATTTTGTATGTGAAAAACCAACAGAGAAGCTATAAGTGACTCATTCAAAAGTGTCAGAGTTAAAACTTGATGCAAGGCTTCTGACTCCATGGCCAATGTTCTTAGTAATACACCACAGAAGCCTACTTAAGTAGATAGATTAAGTAAATTTTCATAATATTAATGATCTCCACTGCAACATTATTTTTTTCTTCCCTGATAGCTGGTACAGACTGAAATGTTTATTGTCACTCTCAGAGCATGTAAGAACCATGTAAGATCAGCGGTGAACCATCCAAAACAAAAATCCACTTTATGTAAATACAGTCTAAAAGAACTCTAATCTGGGACACTGACTAAGAACTGCTTATCTTTGGACTCTGTAGGAATCTTGGACCAACCAGAAAGAACTTTATTCAGTAAAGCTTTGCTGCATCTTAATCTGGATGTTTCTTGGAGTCTTAAGAATAAATGCCCAGGTTTACTGCCCCCAGGAAAGGTGGAAAGAAGTAAGAAGGGAGAGTCTGTATCATCCCCTTGAGCCCATGATTACATGAAAAACAAGAGAGCAGCTTGTTGGTTGGGTTCAATAGAAAAGAAGAAATGCTCCTATACACTTGGGAGATTAGGAGGATTAAATGTAACCAAGCCTTTCCAGGAACAAAGGGATAAACGATATGGTTTAGAATAGTTAGTACTTGAGTCCTTTTAATTATTAGGGAGCCACAGAATCCCAAAGAGAGATGAGCATGTTGGATTCCCTTCTGGGTATACCATAACTAGGCATTTTGAAAGTCAGAAAAAGGTTTTTTCTAATTTTTTGAGCTTACCCTCAAATATTTTCCATGGAAAAGTATAGTTATGACATTAGCAAATCAGTTAAAATTGCCAATGATTTTGTTTTTATTTTGTGGGAAAATACTAGTTAATTAAAATTTTTGAATGGTTTTAGAGATGACAAATCTAGTATACAATATACCTATGCTTCTGGAACAAAGTTCTTAATTCAAACTTTAAAAAGATTCAAGGAAAACTAACTTCCCCCTCATGCTCCCTCCTCCCCGCCCATCACTGAACTTCCATGTAATTTCAGAACTTGCTACTGAGTTATTTAAAAAATACTTATTAAGAATATGTGAACATATGCCGTAATCATATTTGGACACACTTGTAGCATTTAGCAAAGTGCATTTTGGATAGTAGGTGCTTGATAAATGTTGATTAAAATGGATTATAAATAGGTAATCAAGAAGTGCTACCTCATGTGATCTTATTTTAAGAATGCTGGCTGTTGCTACAGGTATAAACACATGTGCATCTATGGATGATCCCACTGGCATTTTAGTACTTTAGTACTGTAAGGATCCATGCTATGTGGGCACCCATCATTAGTTCAGCCTTTGGTGCAGCACATTCAGGTGGAAGGAACAATTGGAACACAGGCTCAGAAGTTGCCTCTGTCTCCTAAAACCTGTGTAACCATGGATAAATCATTTAATTTATTTGTGTCAAATGAAGTCTGTTCCAGCTCTAAGTCTAGGATTCTGGGTTCCTTATCCCAGCCCAGTACCTAGAAAGAAAGATAGAAAAAGGAAACGTAAGAGAAAAACAAGAAAAACGATAGAGAAAGATGGAAAGATCAGCAAAGGCTGAGAGAATTAAAGAAAGGAAGAAAAAGGAAAAAAGAAAAAAACAGTAAAAGAAAGAGTGAAAGACAGAGAGACAGTAAGGAAGGAAAGAAAAAGAAGAAGGAAGAATGCAAGGAGAGAAGAGATAGAAAAAGGAAGAGAGAAATTTCTGTCTTGAGATATTTCTAGTCTAAGGAGAAGTTATTTTTCCCCCTATAAAAAAGATTGTTTTTGTTTAGTTGGTTGGTTGTATTAGGGTATTATGTCATAGCCCTCACCAACCCAAGCTCATATTCAGGAAATACTGAATTTGGACTTTGGTAGATCTTGGTCTCATAGTAAAAATATTTGATTTATATTTAGATTGTTATGTATATGCTATTTTCATAGGCAACTCATCTTATTTTAACAAGCTAGCTTTTTATTTGTTTGTTTGTTTGGTTTGGTTTTTATCCCTACTCCACCAAAGGCGATTGTGTTCTAAGAATGAATACTTCTAATTTTTACTGTTAGGAAAACAAATTTTCATTACTGGTAAGGAAAGCTTGAGTAAATTGTTCTGGGAAAATGATAAATGCTATTTGAGAACAATAATGTAGTACGTGAATACGTATACACACACACACATACACACACACACATACACACATGACCTTTGAGAAGTTGTAAATTTTTTTCTAATTTAACACATGTAGAACAAGATCCTTATGATTACCATAACCTGGCTTAGGTAGGAATTCTATGTACTGTTTTCAACATGATGTCAAATTCATTGAGTGACCTTGAGTAAGTCATTTGACTACTTTTTATCTCAATTTTCTATCTTTAGTTTTAAAGTGGCAATAATATCAACTCATAAGCTTCACAGGGGTTCTGTGAAAATGATTGATGAGATACTTTCTAAAAATTAAATCAATAGCTATGAGGATTAATGATGCAATAATGTGTCTGTGAAATTCATTGCGATCCTCTGATGGAAGTAAAATTATAATGCATTTGCTTCTCCTCTTTGGCTGTGAGACATCAACCAGCACTGTGGTCTTTGTGCATCACTCCATATCCAAAGGTCTGACTGAAGATTGGGCAACCAGTAGTTCTCACCAGGGTCCCAGCATTTAGAAAGATGCTGAAAGCACTTTCATTTGTTTAATAGCAAAGAAACAGTTGATCCTCACAAATGTGCAAGTATAACTATTTTAAATAGGAAACATCTTCCTCCAATTTCCTAGAATTGGAATAACTGGTATCGTTTCCCTAGGTCAGTCCCATTTTCTCTGCTCCAAGACCTTTCCACTCTACCAAAAACTCAGTGGCCAATGATTTCTGTCATCCCACAACACTTAACCCAGGATGTTTGTCATAGGCCCCAAACTTGGTAGTTAAAATGCTGCCCGTGTCTCTGTCTCTGATATGGCACAATCTATAAAAATTCATGTCTGAATTATTTGTCTTTCCCTCCTTTCCTTTCCTTCACCAAACAAAGAGACAGAAAGGCCAGCAGAGAGACCGTTAAATGAAAGAGGGAGAGGTATGTTTGTATGGGTGGGGCTAAGTAAAAAGGAGGAAATAATGCCATTCATTTCTTTTAATACTAAATTCTTGTGGAGAAAGTGACCAAAAAATCCTGAAATACTTCATATGACATGAAGTGAAGGGCATATAATTTGCTACGAAAAGGCAAATCATATTTTCTTTGCCGATGCTGTTCTGCCATACTGTGGTCAGAATTTATTGTCTGAGAAGCATCAAGTGGCAAGTACTCCACTTAATTGGAGCATAGCATGCATCAGAGGGTGCAGTGCCCCCTCCTATTAAGACCACTTGGCATTTTCTTTACTGACACATTCTCCTGAGCGATTGCCAGTCGTCTTGATTTTTGTCTTGCCACTAAACTTCAGTGATTCTAGAAGAGACAATGAGGCTGACGAATTTGCCCAGCTCTACCTCACTTAAATCTAATTCACATGCAAGTCAAGACATCACCTACATGATGTCATTGGTCCCCTTCAGTGTCAGATCAGGTGGCTAGATGTTCAATGGTTCCATTAGCTGAGGCTGTGGGTGTCTTCGTAATCTCAAACTCTGGTTAGGTCACATCAAACATTTTCTGTACTGGCTACCTTTTCTGTGCTACTTAGGCTCACTGCCAAATTTTCCTTGTACACTTAATTTCAGTCCCAGTGACAGGACTTTTCCTTTTGTAATTTTAAAATGAAAGTGTAATTTTATTAAAAGAATATATGTTAAGGACGTTTTCACCCTTTCTATTGCAGTTGTCAGACCTATATCAGATATGCTATCATAGCTTGTTCCTGGGACAAAATTCCATTCACATTGAATATTTAATGTTATATTATTCTTCCTACAATACACTATAAAAACATTTTAGATCTGATTATTACTGGTGACCTTCACATAATGTTCAGGGCACAAAAGCTCTCTGGCTGGAGTAAAAAAAAAGTAAACTACAGTCTCTGGACCCTATTTAAACATCTAGACAGATTGTATAGACATAAATGCAAGTAAGCGTGTGCTCAAATACACAGATGTGTACATGAAAATTTTCATTCCTTTCCTCCTCCTCTACATTAAATCTCCTGTGGGATCTCCTTCAGCAATGCCTTTCACATATATCCCTTCTATTCTTAGGTGGGTAGGTTGGCATAGTGGTTAGAATGCTAGACTTGAAGTTAGGAAGACTTGAGTTGAAATCCTGCCTCAAACACTTACCGGCCATGTTGTGGTTCAGTCATGTCTACTTCTTTGCGATCCCAAATGGGATTTTCTTGGTAAAGATATTGGAGTAGTTTGCCATTTCCTATTCCAGTGGATTAAGGCAAACTGAAGTTAAGTGACTTGCCCAGGGTTACACAGCTAGGGCCAATCTGAGGTCAGAATTGAACTCAGGTCTTTCTGACTCCAGGCCCAGTTATATCCACTGAGCCACCTAGCTGACTACTATTGGTCATGTGGCCTTGCACACATCATTTCATCTCTTAGATTTAGTTTCTTCATCTGCAAAATAGTAAATAATGAGAACTTAGCTTACAATGTTGTTGCGAAGATTATGAAGATTTTGAAAACTGTGAAGAAATAATGTAACTAAAACTTTGTAAGCCTTAATGAGCTAGCTTAAATGCTAGCTATTGCTATTCTTTTGTTCCTGAACTTCATTTCTTGTATGGATGGTTTTAATCATATGCCATACATTTTTTTTCTCATTGGTGGCTCTAATCAATAAAACTTCTTTATCAAAAATGTAAATTGGCTCCCCACGGTTTACAGACAAGTTCAAATATCCTATCCTGACATTCAAGACCCTTTGATAAGTCAATTCAATTTAATCCAATTTAATTCAATACACATTGAATAGTGAAGTAAAAATAAAATGGTCTTTTACACTCAGTGTATTTATAATGAGCCTCCATTTAACATTTAACAAACATAATTTTTTGGTCTTGACCTAGGCGTTGCTACAGCCAACTCAAACTGTCTCAGGAGAACTGATTGTCAAATTTTCAGGGTGAGCATGTCCACCTCAGAATTTAGCAAATGCTACAAATCAGTGTTGGATTTATTGTTTTGCCAATTTTCTAGACATGAGGAGATGATGTAAAAATGTTAATTGTGAAGATTAAACTTAAAATTGTGTCCTGCATACATCTTTCCAGAGAGTTATTGAACATTTAGCTTTCTGGTTATTAAACATTGACCAGTACACTACTTCTGGGTCTATAACTTCATTGGCCTAGATAACTCTAGGAGTTCTGAAAGCTGTATAGAAATACATGAATACTGAGAGATTAAATAACTTGGTAAAGTCTGAAGAGACAGGTTTTGAAACCAGCTTTTCTTGACTCTGAAGCCAGCCGTGATGCCAGCAGCATCTCTGCTCTCTGCATCATTCCTCCTCTTCAAATACCCTATAATTTACTCACAATCGCCTGCTCACTATGTCCTGAATAAACATCGAGGTTTGCCACCTCTATATCTTTTCCCATTTCAAATATCTGGGAAGCTTCTTCCTTCCCTGAATTCCACTTTGACCGGTTGAAATCCTACACATATTTCAAAGCTTAGCTTAAACACAGTTTTCTCCTTGAAGATTTTCCTGATCTACCCAATAAGAAAAGGTGTGCCCTTCCCCTTAACAGATTTTTCTTTGTAAATTCCTTACGAATTAATCATACTTTAGTTTGTAGTAATTTTTGTGTTCATGTCATCTTACATAC
The DNA here is from genome assembly GCA_028646595.1 of Phalanger gymnotis. Lineage (NCBI taxonomy): Eukaryota > Metazoa > Chordata > Mammalia > Diprotodontia > Phalangeridae > Phalanger > Phalanger gymnotis. The sequence goes on from JAQQSZ010010721.1 coordinate 10,215, forward strand.
AAGTCTCATTCATTTTTTTGTGTCCCATGTAATAGTTGTAATAATAATGGTGATGATAATGATGATAATCCAGTCAAGGTCAACCAACCATCTATAAACAACATTTCTAAACAATATCCTATAAAAAACAACTAAAGTCAACCCATTATGAGAAGAGGTCATTGTGATGTGTTGTTGTTGTTGTTGTTGTTGTTGTGTTCATCCTTCATTCTTGAAGAGGACCATGACATCAGGGAAATGATAACATGACTTGCAGTTTACTTCGATGTGAGTGAGGGAGGGCTGTGCAACGTCACCAGCCTCACTTTCTCCTCCAGAGCCATCTATATCCAGTGGCCTGATTTTCACCAGGACTACTGGAGATGGCCCAGGATGCACTGGGAGACCCTGGCACTTTCAGGCCAAGATCTTTTAAGGTTCTCACTTTGAGTGAGGTAATGGCCATTCAGTGAATAGGCCTCTTTAAGAAGTCAATCAGGGGATGGCCCTTTTAATCAAAACTCAAAAAAATAAAACTGGAGGGCGAAGACCCTCAGGGTTCCTGCCCAAAAGTGAAACAGTTACTTTTTGGTATTTACATTTGCATTGTGCTAGGAGGGCAGGGACCTCTTGTTCAATCTATGAGCTCCAGAGTGAATTAGGTTTAAGGCTTGGTTTTTGAGAATGAAATCTAGCCAGTACACTCCAAATTAAGGAGGCAGCCTTAAGCCATCAAAATGGAGCACAGAGAGAGGTAGAGGTGGAGGCAGAGGCAGAGGCAGAGGCAGAGGCAGTCAAAGGCTACTCACACATTGTGTTTGTCCTTCATTTTCAAAAAGGACTATGAGGAGAGGGTTACTAAGCTACAACCAAAGAGGAGAGATTCAGAAAGTGAGCAAAGGTAAAATAAATATGTGGGGGAGGGGAGGGGAAGACTGAAATTACTGAAGATCTCATGAGGAATAAAATTAAAAGATATCTAGCATAAGTAGATGAATCCACAGGGAAAATATTAACAGTAGAAGGAAATATGGCCTTCAGATCTACCAAATGAGTTCAAACATCTATGAAAAAATACTACAAAATAAAGGAAAATGACTCAACACTTAAAGAGATGAAGTAACCTATTGAATTTAAGAAGGATATGGGAGCATAACACATTGAGCTGATTAAAAAAGAGAATTACAAGAGCAGAATTTATAGTCTGAAAACTATAAATATTTGGTAAAATATGAAAAATTGTGTCTTCGATGGCAAATCTCGAAGAAACAAATAAGATGACAATTGATTGGAAATGCAAATATGTAGAAGTAAATGACAATCTAGAGGAAGATAATTAACATTAGAAGAAAACATACTCTCTATTCAAATAAAATACACTGATTATCAAGACAGTTTGTAAAAACAAAACAAACAAAAATAATCACAAAAATCATTGAGGATAAGTCTCCCAGAACACAATAAGTTTTAAAAAAACTGAGCACTATGATGCAAGAAATAATATGGGAAAACTGCCCAGAACTTCTAAGCATAAAACAAGAAATATCAATAGCACTTATGTACACATAAATTGGCTCCAGAAAAGCAAGCAAACAAATCAAAAACAAAAACACAAGACCACAGATTGTATCAATGATTCAATTCAGAAAAAAATATGCAAGTGACCAGGAGAAAGACCTTAAAATACAAAAGAAAGGAAATAAGAATAACACAATACTATTATGTAACTACCAGATGCAGGAGGAAATGGAATAATTTGATCTAAAGAACAATGGAGCTATAGTTGCAGCCCAGGGTGACCTACCCTAAAAAATCTGACCTTACCCATAAATGAAAAAAAGAAGAAGCATCTGAAACATTAGGGGAGCTAGGTAGTGTAATGGAGAACAAATAATACTAGGAGTTGGTTTTATGAAAATAAAACTAATAAAATAGATAATATACTAGTTAATTTGATTTTAAAAAACAATAATATCAAATTACCATGAAAGGAGTGAATAAACCACCAATGAAAAAGAAATTAAAGAAATTATTAGGACTTATTTTATTCAATTACATGCCAATAAATGTGACAATCTAAGTGAAATGGATGAATTATATATATGTATACATATACGTATATATATACACACACACACATACATATATATAACAGAACAACAGAAGAGGAAATAAAATACTTAAATAACCTCATTTTAGAAAAATAAATTGTACACACCATAAATGAGCACCCTAAGAAAAAAAA
>JAQQSZ010010722.1:0-12437 GCA_028646595.1 Phalanger gymnotis
TTTTTGCATGCAGCTAGGAAATAAGATACACAGGCAATGGGGTGTAGAAATTTATCTTGCCCTACAAGAAAGGAAGGGAAAAGAGGATGAGAGGGGAGTGGGGTGACAGAAGGGAGGGCAATTAGGGAACGGGGCAGATATATGCCATTTTGGAGTGGGCAGGAGGGCAGAAACGGGGAGAAAATTCACAATTCAAACTCTTGTGAAAATCACTGCTGAAAGCTAAATATATTAAATAAAAAAAGAAATTTTTTTTGAATTAGATTCCTGAATTTTTTAATTTTCACGGAAACCACTAAGTTCCTTAAAGGATCAGCTTAAGTGCCACCTGTATCAACGTCTTTATTGATTTTCCCTAGCTGTCAATGGCTACATCTCTCTATCATCACAGACTCAAGAAGGTTTTCAGATATTTTGTAGTTGTTGGCATGCTGTTGGCATATAATTGGCACATAGCCAATGTGTCATTGGATTGACATGATGGTGTGTTATTGGCTTTATGTTGTGATGTTGGTATGTTGGCTTGAAGTTCTGATGGTATATTACTGGCATGTTTTAGTGTGTTGTTGCAGCGTTCTTGGTTTTATGTTGAGATGTCAAGGTGTTATTGGCATATTATTGGCTTGATGTAATGTTGGCCTGTTTTCAGCATGTTGTTGGATTGACAGTGTGATGGTATGTTATTTATGCATGGTTGACATATTGGCTTGATAAGATAGTGTGTTGGCATGTTATTTCTGTGTTGTTGGTTTTGATGTTGTGATCTTGGCATTTTGTTGGCTTTGATGTGTTGTTAGCATGCTAGCATATTATTGGCATATTAGTTCAGCATTATGATATTGGCATGTTGTTGGCTTTGATGCTGTGTTGTTGGTGTTATTGGCTTAATGTGATGCCGGGCGTTATTGGCATGTGACTGGCATGTTGTTGTCTTGACTTTGTTATGTTGGCATGCTGTTCATGTGTTGTTGATGTTGATGTTGTGACATTGGTGTGTTGCTTTGACACAATGGTGTGTTGTTGGTATTTTACTGGTTTTTTTGACGTCATGGTGTGGGCATGGGTATGTGGTTGGCATGCTATTGACTCAACATTTTTGATGTTGGTATGTTATTAGCATGTAATTGGCATGCTGTTGAGTTGCCATTGTGATGCTGGCATGTTGTTGAGTTGCCATTGTGATGTTGGCATGTTGTTGATGTGTAATTGTGTTGTTGACTTTGACAGTGTGATATTGGCATGCTGTCAGTTTGAAGTTGTGTTGGTGTGATGTTGACAGGCAATTGGCATGTTATTGGCATGCTATTGCCATGTTGTTGGCTTTAATGGTGTGCTGGTGGTGTGTAATTGGAATGTTGACTTGACGATGTGCCGTTGATGTGTTGTTAGCATATTATTTTCATGTTTAATGGTGTGATGGTGTATAGCTGGCTTGACTTTGTATTGGTGTGTTGTTGGAATGTTATTGTTGTATTGTTGGTGCATTATTGATTTGCCGATGTGATTTTGACCCGTTATTGGCATGCGGTTGGCTTGACATTGTGATGTTGGTGTTATTGGTTGGTCTGTATGAATTGCGTTCATTAAATATGGGACTTTCCCTTTCTTCTTTCCTCTATCTTGGACAAATTGTCTATACTCTCTGGGATAGGTTTATTTCTCATATCTTCAAAGCCAAAGATATGACTGTTCACTCTGGGCACAACAATCCCTTCCTTAGGTTAGTAAGACAAATTGAATGTATATATTCTGAGACAGTACTAGAACATATATATTTATTATTTATCTGTGTTTTGAAGGCTGATACACTCTCAGAGTAGTGAGAAGATGGGGATCACAGAAGGACAAAAGTTAAAAAAATCCATCCAGCACAGTATTCTTGGGGTATACCCTTAACCCAGACCCTTGGCAGTGGGCACACATTACAGCTATGCTGTGTACTTTTTTTAAAGATATAGTTTTTTTTATGTAAGAGAGTGATTGAGACAGAGTGTACAACAGGATACTTCTGGTGAGAACCCTATCAATGGAATTGGTAGACTTGGGGAATTTAGACATCAACAGTATTGAGACATCAGTGGGCATTGAACATCAGTGGGCTAATTAGGACATTGATGTGCTAATAACTAGGTAGCTGTGACTGATTAATGCAAGTCTTTTTTTTTTTTAAATTGATATCTTGCAAAAAAAAAAGAGCAGCAGTTGTTCTCATTCAGACACCTTGGCAGAAATAACCCATGGGGCATCCAGAGTTTCACATCCAAGCTAAAATGCAACATCTGTGGAAGATTGTCATAGAGAGTCTGCACTTGGCGTTTAAGGATAAATGTAGAACAAAGCTAATACAGTTCAGCTGAAACTCATTTTATTAACCTTTATTTTTCCACCCAGAAATCATCTAAAATAGATAAAAGGTGTAAATTCTCCATCTGCTAAATACTTTGTAGACTACCACCCCTAGGCATTGAGAACAGCTAAGCAACCCAAATGCTTCGTGGAGTGAGAAAAGACCTATAAACTACTTTTTCAGTGAAGAAGATCCTGGGCTTTTGAGCCAGAGGAGTAGACTGTCTGGCACATGTTACCAAAATTGAAAGACCTTGAATATGGGACCAGTGATGGGTTGTGCCCCTGTCATCTGAGGAGCCACTGGCTACAGGAGAATGGATTTTTCAGCCAAAACAAATCTTGAAGATCATCTCCCAAGTAAATTGTCATCTGTATCAGCAAAGGGAGTACTTACACCAGTGAAATTATAGCTCTCTGAAGGATATCTATTTATTGATCGATCTCTATCTAGATATAGATACATAATGGTTATCAAATCATTGGGGGAAGTAGCATGGTCTCTGCACTGAGTGCCATTGCTCGCCTCTCAAATAATTTTGGTTTGCATGCAATAAAAGCTATAGGAATAGAGAAGGGGGACAGATCTGGGAGGTGTGGCAGAGTTGGAAGCAACAAAGAACTCAAGATGAAAAATGCCATCAACCTCCAGAGAGAGAACTGATGAAATCTGAGTATAGATTGAAGCATACTATTTCTCTTAATTTCTTTTTTAACTTCCTTTCAATTAACAACATGGTTAACATGGAAAGACACAAAACAAACCGACCATATAAAATGTTATAAATCGCAAGCAATAAGAGAAATATACATTAATTCAAATCCAGCCTCAGACATGTGACCCTAGGCAAATCATTTTACCTCTGTTTGCTTCACTTTCCCAATTTATAAAATGGGGATAATAATAGCACCTAACTCCCAGGGTTGTTGGGAAGATCAAATAAGATGATTGATAATGTGCTCAGCACAGTGCCAAGCACAAAGTAAATGCTATAGAAGGTTAGCTATTATTATTATTATTATTACTACTACTACTACCACTACCATTATTAACCCCTTTCAAATGGGAGTTTCTTGATGTCTGATATTGTCTTACTTTTGTCTCTTTACTTCTGACCACTCCCTCCCTAATCCCTACATCCTTCTAAGAGTCCCTCCTTTATCAAATCCTCTTGCCCTCCTAATTCTTAACCTGCACACCCTTCTAAGACTATTAAGAGAGGATTAATACTTCTGGTGCTAATGCTAGCTGAGTCTCTTTCCGGGCTAATAATCCACTTTTGGTGTCTGCCTATCAACTAGCTCTCACCTGTGGCTCCAAGAAGCTGTAACATGAGCAGTGGCCACACCTTGCTAAAACTGCCTCAGCAAATAGTCTAAACCAGTATCAGATAGGTATCAGAGCCATTGGTGAGTTTGGGGGATGTCTAGCCCAAGCATGTGAACACTTCCCCTAGTGGAACAGGTGAATGAGAAGAATTTGTTCCGAAAGGGCATGAAGCTTGCTGAAGCAGGCACTGTGGCTTGCTTAGAGCCTGGTCAGACACTGAATTTGCCTAGGTCATCCCCTTCATTCTGGGCCATTTTGACTTTTGCATTGCCACTGGACTTGAAAGACTGTGGAATAGAAAGTGAAGCTGATGACTTTGCATAACTCTGGCTCACTTAGATCCCAACTCACCTGCAAGTCAAGACATCACTCCATGATGTTATTAGTCTTCTTTGAAAATGAAGGACAAATAACAACCTAAGCTTTATACATGTCACGGTTTGTTGGGGGCCTGATACAAAATGTCCATTGCAACACTCACTAACCAATGCTCAGATGACCTGATTTTTTTTTTTTAAACAGCATGATTGTTTCCTATCAGTTCTTTCTCTGGAGGTAGGTAGCATGCTTCATGGTTAGTCCTTTGGAATCAGCTTAGTCACTGTATTGTGAAGAATAGCTAAGTCATGCACAATTCTTCGTCGAACAATGTTGCTTTACTGTGTACAACATTCTGCTGGTTCTTTTCACTTCACTTTGCATCAGTTTGACCTGATTTTCTCTCTGTCGCCTCCCCCTTTTCTAGCATCCCTGGAGAAGAAATGGTTACCCAAACAGTATAAGCTCATCCAGATCACTTGTTTCAGTGGTGATGTTTTAGTCTTTCTGAGGCACCTAAACTGAATATCCTCTTACTGATTCCATATCAGACCAATGATCAGCATGTTCAGTGAAACTGAGGCCAATGAGGAAAGGTGAATTTCTTCTCTTCTTTTATTCTGGGTAGTTGGTTGGTTCCACAAAAAAACATATTTTACTATTACTAATGTGTAGGGTATGGACTCTTTTTTTTGGAGGGGGCAAGGCAGGGCAATTGGGGTAAGTGTCTTGCCCAAGATCACACAGCTAGTAAGTGCATCAAGTGTCTGAGATCCTGATTTGAACTCAGGTCCTCCTGACTCCAGGGCCATTGCTCTACTCGCTGCGCCACCTAGCTGCCCTTAGCATATGAACTTTAAGAAAAAGAAACCACATAGGCTATATCACCTACTATCCCAAACATGGGTTCACTGACACCTCCATGGCCATGCTTGGTTGCCAATAAATCTGTCCTACCTACATTATATGAATTCTTTTCTAAGATGAAAAGATTCTTAGAGGAGGCAGCTAGGTGATGCAGTGAGTACAGCATGGTCCCTGGAGTCAGGACGACCTGAGTTCAAATCCAGGCTCAGACACTTGACACATGTACTAGCTGTGTGACCTTGGGCAAGTCACTTAATCCCAATTGCCCTGCACAAAAAAAAAAAAAGATTCTTAGAAAACAGAATACTAAGTATAGAAGCATGATCCAGGGCAGGTGGGTGGTTCAGTGCGTAGAGGGACTTACTCTGGATTTGGAATAAGGATGATGCGAGTTTAAATCTTACTTCGGGCACCTACTAGCTGTATGATTCTGGGTAAATTCACTTAACTCTTTCCAGCTTCAGTTTCCCCATTTGGAAAATGGGCATAATTATATTACCTAAATCAAAGGGTTGTTGTGAAGATCAAATGAGATTACTAACAAAGCACTTTGCAAAACTTGAAAATGCTGTAGGAAAGCTAACCTATTAACATTATTATTATGATTCAGATAGTTCCATGTAATTAGCACCAACTGCTGTCCTCCCAACCTTAAACCTATTGCCCTATGTATTTCTTTGATTATTTCATTTGTTAATGTCTTATCTCCTTCCAAAGATTTTAAACTTCTTGAGGGCAAAAACTTCCATAGTGCTGAGTAGATGGATGTATTCAGCTAATAACCCACTAAGTTTATAAATATGATTGAATTATAACAAAAGCATTCCTTTAATTTTTTGAAAGAAACTATGCATGCAATCTTTCCTATGTGGAAAAGGAATTATACTTTCAAAACTGTTTGGCCCATCTTATCCATATATTTATCACATGTTTCATAATAGACATCACAGACGGATTCACTACATTTTGTTTCTCCAAGCATTACTTTTTCCTAGACCTATGATTATATTGGTGAAGAGAACACTAATCATTTTGGAAAGTCTATCTATTGATGCAAATCAGCAACTCCTCTCTAAGTTACTGACTTAGAGATTTGCTTGGTTTATTGAGAGATTAATCAACTTTCCATGGTCAAAGAATTAGTAGGGGTATGAGTATGGTCTTGTAGAGAAGTCTTCTTGTTTCCAAGGCTGATCTATCAACTCTTCCAGGCTGACCCTCACCACATTTGTAGTCCTGTTGCTGAAAGAATCTCATCTTTCAATTGTGGGATCAGATTGTGAAAATGCATTCTCTAACAATTCTAAGGCTATTTTTCTGTGTTGTAGCCAATGCAAATCATAAACATTAGTAATGTGCAGTCACCATTTCTAAAATTGAAGGATAAGTATAGATGTGAAAAAGAGAGGGAGAGAGACTGAGAGGGGCAGAAAAACAGAAATAGAGACAGAGGGAGTCAGACAGAGGGTCAAAGAAAAACACAAAGAAACAGATACATACATATACACATATACACACACTGACTGAAGCATTGTTGTTTAGTTGTTTCAGTCTTGTATGACTCTTTGTGCCCTCACTTGGGGCTTTCTTCACAAAGATACTGCAGCAATTTGCCATTTACTTCTCCACCTCATTTTACAGATGAGGGAACTGAGGCAAACAGGATTAAAGGACCTGCCCAGGATTGCACAACTAGTGAGTGTCTGAGCTCAAATTTGAACTTGGGTCTTCCTAACTCTCAGTCTGGAGCTCTCTCCACTTCAATACATAACTGTCCCTATGGCTGGAGCACAGTAGTTACTTAATAAATGTTTATTGGCTGACTCTTAAAAATATGATCCTGCCCTTCATGATCTAGGTCTCCTTTGCCCACGAACCTATACAGAGATGCCAATGTTTGCTCATGTCCTAAATTTCTAGTTTAATTCTTAATTGTTTTGGACCAGACCCCCGTTCCTAATGCAGGCTCTAGGTATATAGTAAAGAGGCTCACATTCAAGGGCTTCATCTGAGGCAGTTAAGTGTCTGTGGATAGAACTCTGGGAATGGAGTGAGGAAGACAGGTCCAGTTATGGTCACAGGCATTTACTATTTGTGTGACCCTGAGCAAGTCACTTACGCTCTGTCCTCCATTGCCAAATGAAGATAATAGGACCGACTTCACAGGATTGTTAACAAAGATCAAATGAGATGATATTTTCAAAGTGCCTAGCATAGGGCCTGGCACATAATACTGCTTCATAAATGCTGTTCCCTTCCCTCCCTCATCTATTGGTGCATCTTGCATTGGTGAGGTGGGCGAGAGTAGGAAAAAGCCCAGAACAAGAATAGAGCCTAGCACAGTTTCTTGCCCTCAGTTTCTTTCAGCTCATTCATTATGTTGTATTTTGTTTTGAACTACAGAATTGTTCATAAAATAATGTAATGATTAAAGTGTCTGTGGCTTGTTATTATGGTCTAACCTTGTGTACAAAATATTCTATACGAATTATAAGAACTGAATGCAGGATGTTATTCAAAACGATTATGCTACTAGAAAATTAAACCAGAAACTACAATAAATACTAATTTTGCCACTAAAAAAGAGAATCATGAAACAAGTCCATTTTTAAAATCACCTGGTTATTCCAGGTTTGAAGATAGAATTCTGATTATCTTTACTATTTTAATGCTTGTGTTGAAATTGTAATGGTAAATTGTTAATGTTGATGTCTGAGTGGCAAATCATTAGCCAGTAACAGAAAGTAGTCTTTCACATAACACAAATGGAACTGGTTTAGCTTGAAAACATCCTGACTGTATTTTGCAAATAGCTTTTCTTTGTTTCTGACATTGTGCAGAGTAAGAAACCAGAGAGCTTCAGTGTCATGTGGGGAGAAAAATGTTCTCTATATTTCTTTATTCATTATCACAATCGGAAATTTCACTTGTGGATTAAAACCAAAACAAATGGAAATGCATGGTAATGCTGAGAGTTTAATGAGATTCTATTCTGAGCTTTATAAATGGATTGGTAAATTTTCTAAGAACTATACTTCATGCAGATTTAACGATCTTATACTTTAATTTAGATTCATAATTTTTAATAAAATGCTATATTCCTATGGGTACCAGGGAGCCCCTTGGTTATGATATGATTTAGAAACAGTGGTAGATATGAAGGCAAGATAGAGGAAGGACTAAAGGAAGACAGAGTGGTAAATGGGGACTATAGCAGCAGCGGATACCTTAATCAGAGCAATATCACATTATTTTGCCACTAGCTTTAACCCCTAATTTCTGGGAAAACTCCATTCTGCCCTTAAACTATCAAAAAATTCAAGACCATACTGAGTATGCATCAACTGTACTGCAATGCTACTCCTTACTTGAAGGTCCAAATAATGTCCCAAACTGAAATCAGTTTTCAGAGAGGAAGAGTAGGAAGTTGTGGATATGGTGCAATTAAAGGGGGTGGGGCAGTGTTTCAACAATCTGGCTAGCAGCTGCTGTGGGAGTGAAAAACCAACAACAACTAGCTCACAGAATGCTGCCAGCCCAGGTTATTTTGATCTGCTTTACTAAGGAAAGCAATGTTGAGGGGTTAACAATCTTACTTTAATCCATCATACAAATACAATTCACTTAGTTCAGGGGAAAAAGCCAGCACCCTGAACTTCAGAGAAAATACAAACATCAACAAACAGACCAAATACAATTCATAGTTACCAACATCTGAGTTCAGCCAGGGTGCTCATAAAAATGGCTTGCCTAGAGTCACACCTGCCACTACTGCTATGGGTCAGCTCTTGAAAAGGATAGCCAGCCCTTGGTTTTACATCTTTTTTCAGGGTCAAGGGTGAGTCACACATGTGACTCACCTACATGACCTAAAATCGTCACAAAAATGCGACTTAAAACCACGTGATCTAAAAGCCTCTGATGTCACAAACATGTGGATGATAAATCATTATAGAAGATCTTCCATATCATAGTATAAGCCTGGCTCTTCCGTTCCCCCTCCCCCATCCCCCTTCTTCCTGCACGATCTTTAAACTCTCCGACTTGAAATATAGAATCAGACATTCCTTTCCGGCTAGCAGACTGAGAAGCCTTTCTCTGAGAATGCACCTCTCAGACATTCCTCTCTGACTGATAGGCCCGAACAAAAGATAGAATACATTCCTGAACAAAGAACAGGAAATATTTCTGAAACTGCTTTTTGAGGACCTAGCCAGTTCTCAAAAAGTAAAATGACTGACAGGATCTTCCCCTCCCGAGGGGAGTGACTACCCTCTCTGGTGGAGAACATCGAGGACAGTTAGGAGTAAGTCTCCCCTCTCTGGTGGGAAAAAAAAAAATAAAGCTTTCTTTGTTCAGCACCTTGTAAAAGTCACCACGTGGGACAGGTTCATGGGGATCTCACCCATAGGGACCTTGCCTGGGACCATTTTCCCTTTCGGGCCTTGATTGTGCTGTGTAAACTGGGCCTCCCACAGCTTTGAGAGGATCAAGTGCTCGAGTTCCTCCTAGAGGTGATGAATCTATGTCATCTGTGCCTTTGTCTTTGTTGTGTTAACTGTGTTTGTTAGAGTATTTCCCCTGTCTTTCAATAAAAATTTGTTTTGTTGGGAGCATGCCTTATTGCCAGCATGAATCCAAATCTGAACCTAACCTAGCTTAATGGAACAACATGTCACTCAAACCCATGTAAACTAGGCTTTCCCTTGAGGCAAGGAGGTCGTCAAGGACTCCTAATTTAATCAAGGAAATAAAGGCCAAACTCTTCAAGGTCACTTGGTTGAATTAAGTGCTAAGAGCCCATTTTGATTGCCAATACAGGGTGTGAGAGAGACAACTTTTTCTCAGATATTTCCAACATTACTTGAAACGATATCTGAAATTCCTCTATAAGAAGTCTACTCCTTTATGTTGAGGCATTGTGTCCCCAGTTAAGAAAATGCAAATACTACTAGAAGGGAAAACTCCAGTTGATTTTAAACTATTGTCGAGATTACCTTATCAGATAAATTTATCTGTTACTTTGAAAAGTAGAGACAAGGAAAAGAAAAGGATCAGGACAGGACCTCTCTGGGCCTCAGTTTCTTTATCTGCAGAATTAAGTGTTGTAGTTGCTTACCTCTGAAAGCCCTTCTAGGTCTAAACCTTAAGGGCATACAACAAGAGATGCAAAAACCCTAGATGGGTTGCCATTTTGCAAGGAGAGGTTCAGGTGGTGAATACAGAATGATCATAGGTAGCTGGGTTCAGACTGTGAGTGCTGGGTACTGAGAGGAGACATTCAAAGATGAAGTATGGGTCTATAGAGAGGAGACAGACATCTATTTCCATCTATTTAATAGTTTTGCTAAGAAGACAATCTGCATAAAATCTCTTAAGACTTATAAACATCTATGCAGAAGTCCACAATGTTGACATTCCCATTGCATAGGACACATTAGACTTGGGTCACCAAGCATTCATCCAGTCATACCAGAAGAGTGGACTACCTACTTTGCCCAGCCAACTTATTTATCTGGGCACTTCTTTAGAATTTCTGGTGAAGGCCTACCATCACTTATTCAAGTCAGAGATGTTTGGGGCTTCTCTATATCCTGAAGATTTACACCACACTTGTTGTGTCTGTTGTTGGGGATAGAGGGACCTGTGAAGTGGTCCCTGATTGGCAGAGTCACAAGCATTTCAAGGGTATCAAAGGGAATTTGATTCATAGAATCTCTCTCTCTGTCTCTCCATATATATGTATATACATACATGTGTATACATATATATGTACATACACATATGCATACACATATATACATATGTATATATATGTATTTGTGTAATATGTATACATATATGGGCACACATACATATTCTGAGGCTTCACCATTGGAGAACAAGTGAGTGGAATAGAAGTGTATATGTAGGTGTTGGGGTGGAATAGGGGTAATAGCAGCATGAGAAGGATGGCTATGGGTCATCACAAGTATTATAAGAATGGAAAATACCTAATTATGGATGAGAAGCTCCCAGTAGAAGATGATTCTTTCCTTCCCCGCCTTCTCACCATTGTCATGCTGTCAGAAAATACACTTTTTTTTTATCCTAGCAGTCATTTTCTTCTCTCAACACAAATCCCTAGATCTCAGATCACTTTATCCCTTATCTAGATTCAATATTAATCATTTACTGTATGATTTGGTTAAGTGGATTACATGAGCAACTGGAGGTCTTCTAGTAATAAGACTCCTGGATGTAACAAGTAAATGGTGGTATTCTGTTACGCACCAGCTTAAGTAGTGTGTTTACTGACACGATGACTCCCTTGGATATCCTAGTTCTTGAAATGGGACCAAATTCTAGATGGTATTTCTCTTATACTGAAGTGTATAATCACTTTATTCTCTTGCTTGGAAGAAACTATCCCAAAGTAGTAAGTTTCAAAAACTTTAATGAGTAATTTAGAATTCTCATGGATATAAGTCTTTAAGAATGTTCTAGATGGATCACAAGGGTCTTAAATATCATCTTTAAACATAGAATGGAATGATGAAGGAATTAAATAACTCTAAATATTGCCAGGGATTCTTTAAAAATAACTTGAAGCTAATGGAGAGGATAGTAACCAGTTATCCACTTCCCGACTGTCTCAAAAGTACTATAGCAACAACTTCACGCCAAGAATTCTAGTTACTACTTCTGTGTGGCAGCATGGTATATTGTATAGTGTTGGCCTGGGATTCAGGAAGGCCTAAATTTGAGTTTTGCAGAGTTAGAAGGAATTGTAGAGATTCCTTAAATAGTACAAACCCCTCAATTTTATATATAAGGACAACGAGGCCAAGAAATATTGTGGCTTTTGTAGTCTCTATAGTCTTATATCATCTTATATTCTCACTCCATAACTCAATGTAAGTGTTCAATATATGTTAATTTATAGGAGGTGTGGCCCTCTTGAGATTTTTAGATATTGGAAATTTTGGTGATGGTATCCAATTCAATTGAAAGTTTCAAAAACAGCATGTGTTATCTGACATTATCAAGTTCCAATGCATCATGTCTATAGACCTTTTCTTGGTTTCTACTCACTTGGTTAGTGAAATACTTTATGTATTCCACATCCAATCAGTAATATTTCTTCAATAGTGGTAGAAAAAAATCCTTTAATTATGACCTTTCCCTGCAACATATTTTAGAAATCATCTGGGGGTGATTTTAGATAGAATTTGCCTCAGAGATTCTTCAAAGCTGTATATTGTTGTCCTTGGGTATAAGACTTCTTTCTTCATCTGTACGAATCTCAAAAATCAAGTAACCTCTTCTAATCCCACTTTCTTATTCTGTAAAATAGGGATAATAATATCACCTATGCTCTAGCATTATTGGGATGACCAAAAATATAATCTATTGAAGGTACTTTGCAGAACTTAAAGTACCATATAAGTAAGTTTTTATAATCATTTAAGAACAATTTTAATCTTTCCAGTTTTAAGCTCTCCTAGAAAAAGGTATCTTCTGGGGAACAGATTAAAATTTGTCCCATTCCATCTGACAGTTCTACATTGAATTCCTTTGAAGAATCACCATTCTT
>JAQQSZ010010723.1:0-12436 GCA_028646595.1 Phalanger gymnotis
GAGCCATTTTTTTTATAGGTTTTTGGAGGGACTTGGTGGGGATCTCACGCCAGTTACTGCTTTCCAGTTGCCATCTTGGCTCTGCCTCCCCCCCCCCAGGTATATGTCTTAATGTCACCATATCTAAGTGTGTATACAGTAATACACCTGAAAGAGGCTCAAGCTCTTCTGAAATCAAATGCTTTAGAAATCTCATGAATGTAAAATATTCTAATTACTTTGGCAAGGGTCATACATGTCTCACTATAAGCAGTACTACCTATTTATCAACTTGAGATAGACTTTCTAGGAGTATCATAGTGTTATATAATAGATAGGGGACAGGATTTATACTGAAGAGATTAAGGTTTATGCCACAGCTTGGAAACTTTTAGTGTCCTGTAGTTTCCCATAACAATGGGAAAGTCATCTGACACCCATCAATCTGAGTTTTGTCATCTAAAAAAAAAGGATAATGACATTCATCCTGACTCTCATTAGGTTGTTTGGAGGAAAGCAATTAGTAAATTGCAAATCCTACAGAAATGGGAAGTGCCATTTCTCAAACTGGTGATCCTGCCCTCCTGCTGTTTAACATCTATTTCAGACTGATACACGAGAGCTCAACTGAAATTCAAGCAAAGGTTAAATAAATTCAGGTGCACAGTAACAATATAGCATGTCATGTAAGAGAAGACACCAGAGGGGGTGTAATTAATAGTCAACTTACTGATTAGGCCAACAGCTGCTCTGAGTCCAAAGGAAGGAAATATCAGCTAAGAAGAGCTGTTTCTGTGATACGGTGACAAGAGCTTTGTTCCAAGGTAGGTAGTTTAGACAGCTCCTATAGTAATATTTGAGGCAGAGAGACAGCCATGTCATACTACCCTTTTAGTAGTTTAGAAACCTTGTGACATCTTGGATCATTCTCCCTTTCCCCAAATGCTAGGACTACTACACCCCAGATAAGCCTAACTCCAAAAGACTCCAGAGCAAAACTACTGCTTATATTTCTGAACATAGGTTGAAGTTGTCGTTGTCTTACGAAGTTTTCAGGGAAAAAGAGACTTAATCTGGGCCTTGAATATCTGGTTGAGGTCTCCATACTTTGCTAAATAGGAAGAAGGAGGACCCTATAATTATGCTGTAACTATAGAACTTATAGCATATTGTTAGTGCAGAAAAGCCATCTGAGACCATGGATCAGGTGAATTAAAAAATCCATTGAAGTATAAGCTTTAAAGTGATTTATTTACATATTTATTTATTCATTTACTTGCTTATTCATTCATCTATTTACTTATCTGTCTATTCATTTATTTTTCTATCTATTTATCTATTTGTTTGTTTGCTTATTCATTTATTTGCTGAATTATGGTCATGCTCAATTCCCTTATCTGAGTTCTTCCAGGTGTCCTGGTTTGGGATGAACAGAAAATACCATTTCCTGAGCTTTGTTATTCCATCATTGTATTTGCTCTTTACTGGAAGATATCTTACAACCCGCAGGAAATTTATCTGGACCAGGTTGAAAGTTTGCCAAAGGAAGTACTTTCAAGCTAAGATTTCTCCTTACCCGAAGACCATATGAAGTTTAGAGATAGATCATCTCCGAATGCAATTTTGAATTTTTTTAACTTACATTCTTGAAAAAAAATACATAGGAATTAACACCTTTATGGTAAGGCACCTTGCCATCTAGGTAAAGGTCATAGACTCCCAATATGTTAGTCACAGAAAGGACACTAGAATATAGAATGCTAAAAATGTATGGAACCTTAGAACACAGAATGTAAAGTGTCAGAGGTAGAAACGATCTTAGAATATGGAACACAGAACTCCATACATAGCTAATAATTACAATAACAAATATACAGTCAATAATAATGAATGGCATTCAGGTGATTCTTAAAGTTTGTAAAATACTATGCATGTGTTATCTCACTTAAGTACTTAAAAGAACTTAGAAATGAACTTAGAACAGAGAATACAAAATGTTAATATGGAAATTACCATATAAGAAAGAACATAAAATATTAGAGATCGAAGTGACCTGAAGACCTAGAACATCAGAGCTGAATGGGGGCCTTAGAACAAAGAATATCACAACTGGAAGAAACCTTAACATTCATCACAAATACTTGGCAATTAAATTGATTAGGGGGAAAAATAAGTAAAACATTCTCTTTTTTAAAATTAATTAATTAATTTTTAGTTTTTGACATTTACTTCCATAAGCCATTGTCATTAGAGTTCTTATTATAATATGTTACATATATATATAATATACTACATAATATTATAATACAAGTAACTATTATTAATGCTAGCAATATTTGTATTAGGATTAGAATTGCTTCCATGAGCTGATAAATAGCCTTCAAAAATTGATGTGGCTGGGGAAAATAATCTGTCACTTGATGGTATTTCTTCTGGTAATGAGCCATAATTATCTCAGACCAGAGGTGGGGAAACTATGGCCTTGAGGCCACATGTGGCCCTCTAGGTCCTCAAGTACTTGCCTTTTGACTGAATCCATACTTGAATTCTGTGAAGTTTGAATTCAGTCAAAGGGCCACACTTTAGGACCTAGAGAGCCACATATGGCCTCAAGGCCGCAAGTACCCCATCCCTACCTTAGACGAGCAAAGACTCATGAAATATGTCATTATCTATTCTAACCCACACCCCCAAAGGATTCTGCTCCCAATAGCATACCTTGCCAGTGGTCATCCAGGCTCTGTTTAAACACCTCCACAGAGGAGGAAGCCAGTACATGTCAAGGAGCCCATTTCCATGTTCAGATAGTATTGTTAAGTAGTATTTCCTGACATCCAGCATAAGTGTTCATCTTTGTTTCTTCTGTCTATTGCTTCTGATTCTTCCCTCTGGGCCAAGAAAAGTACACCTTAGCCGTCTTCTATGTTGCAGCTTCCTAAATACTTGAACACGGTTACTATGAACCTCCTGGCTATTTTTCTGTTACTCAAGCTAAACATCCCCAGCTATCATAGGAGGGGCAGCCAAGGCAATTCTGTCTGAGTGGGGCCTACTGGAGTTTTTGCCTGTATGTTACAGTTTTCAGTAGCCAGATTCATCACTGTGCCATAATGACACATACTTAGAAGGAATCTGGAGTGGTTGAAGGAGCTAAATTAAAAGAAATGAATACAACAACTACTGACCAACAATTTTTTTCTTGGTCTTTCTGTCACACTAAGCTACATTAAAAGGTGAGATCTTAAAACACAACCTTTGTATTCACTTCTGTATGCCTTGACCTGAATATCGTCCATTCAGTCTGATTCCCCATCAAAGAAATTTTCAGGTAAAGCTGGCTGGTCCAGTTTGGGCATAAGAATACTACAGCCCATCCCTTACAATGTTGTAATCAAGAATAAAATGAGTTTTATCTTTGCAGAGGACCTGTAGCCATTAATCTAAAAGATCCATAAAATCCCACACACTTCATTTTCCTATCAAGTACACAAAGGCACTGTTAGAAAACAGATGCTTCACCTGACAAAACCAAGATTCACATCATTCCATTTCCAAGAGATTCAGCTATCAGAGGAATCTGAACATGTCCCACAGCTGGGATAGATTGGCTTAGCACTTTATGGGGCTCCGTAGCCCCATCAGAACCATTCTGTAAAATCACTGGGGGGAAATTAGGGGGAAGAAAATCTGTCTGCTCATCACACATGCCACTCCGAGCAGATCTCTGGAGAACATTCAGGTGTGAAATTCTACCCTGATGGTTTGCCAAAGCACTGAGCTGCACCTGGTTAAAAGGACACCACCTGGTAGGGTTTTTCCCTTAACCATATCTCAGATCAAGGAAAGAGAAGATTTCCCTAGCGGTAAAACCATCCAGGGATGGACCCTGAATTGATGCCAGTATGCCATAGGAGTCATAGAGAAGGCAGAAAACATGGTCCTAGTTTAATCATGACCCTGCTGAAACCTATCCCCCAAAGACACTAAAACCTCCCTTTCAGACACACAATGCAGGAGGCTAGAAAAAGCAGAAGCATTCAAAGTGAAGGGCTCTGAAAACTAGGAATAAAAGATTCTCAGTGTTGAAAGGGACCCTATTGGTGATCTGATGATAAATAATGATTCTGTAGTACTTTCAGGTTTGCAAATATTTCACATATATTAGCTCATTTAATGCCACAGTGCCCCTAAAAGTTAGACACAATTACTATCCCATTTTGCAGAGGAGGAAACGGGTTCAAAGAGTGCTTTGCCTAGGGTCACACAGCTAGACAGAATTTGAAAGCCGATCTTTCTCACTCCATATCTAGTTCTCTCTCCACTGTTTCTACTTGGGTCAGAATTGGAATATTCTCAACAACATTATCAGCAAGGAGATACCTAATCAATGCTGGGAAGATATTCAGTGAGGCGAAAATAAGCCCATGCTTTGGATGGTTCTAGCCCATTTCCTGAATCTTTTTTGTGTGGCCCCACAGCCCAGGCTATTTCCAAAATTGTCAAAATTACAGCCTTCAAAGGAGATCAAGCTTCCCCTTTTCTGTGAAGTAATAGATAGATGGTGCAGTGGATAGAGTACAGGCCTGGAGTTAGGAAGACCTGAGTCCAAATATGGCCTCAGATACCTGCTAGCTATGTGACCCTGGGCAAGTCACTTTACCCCTATTTGCCTCAGTCCTTCACTTGTAAAACAGAGACACATTGAGAAGAAAAGGGCAAACCACTCCAGTAACTTTGACAAGAAATCCTCACTCTCTGATGTTCTAGATTAGGCTAATAGTATGTCCCAAAACTGGATGAGGGATCCAAACTTCTATCAAGCATGTGAAAATTAAATGGAGCTCCCAATAATACTAGGTTGTTACTCCTACAGCAAATGTATGCCTCTCTGATCCTCACTCTCCCTATCCCATATAAAAGGGGATAACAATATTTGTACTACTTACTTTGAAAGGTTATGATTTTAAAAAAGTATATAAAGGAGTTATTTTCACTTATTCTTGAGACTATAACCTATACTTGGGTAATGATTACAGAGGTGGAATCTCCACTGGTATTCTCATACTCTCAGCCAATTCCTTTATGAGTGTTACATTTCTTTCACAATCACCTTACTGAAATTCATTATTTGATTCATAAGTGGTTGACCCTAAAAAAGTTGGGTATACACAGACAGACACAGACTCATACATGTATATGTGAATAAATATATGTAAACAAATAAAGCCTATATAAAATTAATATAGAGTATAGAAATGACTCATAGAAATAGATATGCACATAATACATACTTGAATCTGTTTCCTTATCTTTATGTATTTGTATCTTTATCCATGCAGCTTTACCCACCCTTGTGGATCCCGGCCCATATACAACATCTGGTTCTGGGCAGATCTTGTCAATATCCTCCCCTAAATTGATTGAAAAGAAACACAAAAACACAATAGAAGCCTATACCTAGGTTTTTCAATATTTTGCAGCTATAGCCCTGAGGATCACCACCTGGTCTGCCCTGATTCTCACACCATCAGAGAAGGGGAAAGGCTTTTCATGTAGTATTTCCTGGATGATACCTCTAAGCTACATCTTTATATGAGTCACCTTGAGTAATATACTCCAAGTAACTTAAGGGTGCCACAAGTCTTTCCACTGCCCATTGGATAACCACATTAAAGTGATGGCTCTAGCTATGAGATTTTTTTAAGAAGCAAAAATGTTTTCTAAAAATCTAATACCAACAGCAGTGTTGTCAGGATTAAGACAAAAGTCAATAAAAACAGCTTGGGTGTTGAAATGAAGCTTTCTCTTCAAGAACTATACTATGTGAGAGCTTGAGATTTTAAGTGTAAGTGGAGGGCAAGCAAAAAATGAAAGTTCAGCCTAGCTCTACTCTGCAAATGAAACCCTTCAGAAAACAAGGATTTAAATAGAACAAGTGTGAAATGAAAGACATTTCCCAATGCCTTCTGCTTTGCTGATCGTTCAATAATTTCACATTTCCATGGTGCCGCCTTCCAAGGAACAACTGCTGCTTTGTAGATTTGGAGAGACTTGGCAGAAATTAACTAATAAAATCCATAGAGAAGTTAAGTAAGGCATGTTACCACTCTGGGTCTCAGTTTCTTCATCTGCCAAATAGGGGAGTCCAACCAGCTGATCACTAAGATATCATCAAGTCTTAAATCTATACTTCTGTCCACAACTGAATGGATCCTGGAGGCTTAGAGCTGGGAAAGATTAGTGAGGTCATAAGTATAGCCTCCTCAGTTAAGATATGAGGATAATACAGTGACTTGCAGTAGAGAATTTTTTTATACCTTTTAACTTTATATTTCCATTGCCTAATATAGTACCTGGTATATAAAAGGTGCATCAGTGTGTTTATTCATTTTTCAGTTGTGTCTGACTCTTCATTACCCCATTTGGGGTTTTCTTGGCAAAGACACTAGAGTGGTTTGTCATTTCCTTCTCCAGCTCATTTTACAGACAAGAAAACTAAGGCAGGATCAGCTAGGTGGCATAGTGAGTAGAGCACTGGCCCTGGAGTCAGGAAGACCTGAGTTCAAATCCGGCCTCAGACACTTGACACACTTACTAGCTGTGTGACATTGGGCAAGTGACTTAACCCCAATTGCCCTCCTCAAAAAAGAAAAAAGAAAAGAAAAGAAAACTAAGCCAAATAGGGCTAAATGACTTGCCCAGAACAACACACTTAGTAACTATCTGAGGCCACATTTGGACTTGTGAAGATGAATCTTCCTAACTCCAGGCCCAGCACTCTATCTACTGTGCTACTTAGCTGCCTGCCATAGCAGACATACAAGTAGAGAATGCTTATGGATAGCCTAATTATTGATTCTGGTTGCAAATCCTATGCTCTTTCCTGACACAGGAAGAGAAAGAATAAGCGTTGTTGTTTTTGCTGGTTGAAATGGAGGAAGCTGGAGTGGTGGTGTTAGTGGCGGTAGTGGTGGTAGTGGTGGTAGTGGTGGTGTGTACATGTGTGTGTACATATTTTACATACAGAGTCTGAGAGGCTTACACACAGCTAATAAGGGGCAGAGGCAGGATTAGTACCCACATCTCCCCTAATACAAGTCCAGCGTTCAATACACCGAACCCAGAAACATTTTAGGCAACTGTCCCTAAAAAAGTACAAATGATGTTTCCTACTCTGATCCTCCTTTATAGCTGCTACCCCTGATGATCTGTTCAGGTACAAGTTGGTATTTTCTTCTGATTGCAATCAGTGAAATCTTCTTTTGGGCATCATATCAATTGGAGAGCTATCTTGTGAGTGAAACCGAACTTAGGATGGCTACTGACAGTTATGTCCTTTCCAAAGAGGAACCGAATCCTAGGTTGAAGGTGATGAAGAATTAACCAACTTGAGTTCTTTGAGAGCCCAGGGATATTCTCACCCACCAGCAGATCTGCATGACTGGAGGCAAATAGAGTGGCCAAACTGAAAGATAAAGCAATGTGTGTGTACGAAGGAAGACTGTTTGCTACTAGCAACTTCAGCATCTTAGTGTGCAGCTCTTGATTTCTATAGCTTTATTCAACCCAGCCAGTCAGCAGAATTCTACAGCCTTTGATCGGGCCAATGGGATAAGGTCTGTCCTTAAGGAATGTGCTCTACAAAGACCCTCCTTGCATGGTAGATATAACATTTGTGGGGTTGAAGGCAACTGAATAACTCCAGGTTCAGAAAGCTTTTGTGTTTTGTCTAGTTGGAGGTAATGGCGTCTAGGTTTGTTATTATAGTCTATGAAGAAGGGGAAGACATTTAGTCCTGGTTTGTTAAGTTTGCAACAGAATGAGAGATAATTCAGACATATTGCTTATTCTCATAATCAAGGCTTCTCCCTCCCTCCTCTGGGGAAAGAGATCTCATAGCTCTCTGGATTCAAATCCCACCCCTGATTTTTTCTGCCAGTGTGACCTTGGGAAATGAACATCTTTGAGTCTCAGTTTCCTCCTTAGTAAAGAAGTTAGATTAATTATTTTATAGCTTCCTTTTTAATTCTAAAACTCTATGATCTCCTGAGAGCAAAGGCAGCCCGTTGTATTCCATGGGACTTCAGTTGATTTCCCTTTCAGATCCTCCTTTTTATCATTTCAAACAGAGGGTTTTTTTTCCCTTTCAGGGATTGGGGTTCCTTTTCAGTGTTCAGTTCCCTGAGTGACAGTACAGTTAATCAATCCAGCCATTGGGATGGGGGCTGAGAGATAGGTAGTCTTACACCTGAAATCTCTGACTAAACATCTGAGGGTGCCTGGGAATTAAGGGAGAAGAAGAGAATGTGCTATCCTATCAGATTTAAGGAGCTTAGAAAACAAATAACTGCAAAAACAGTAGCCAGTGGGACATTCTTTTAAGTGAAGATTTTCTGTTGGTCTCCTTTTAAAATTCAAATAACCTTGAAAAAAAAAAGTACTAAGGTTTCACAAATACCTTAATGCTTTTATAGTAAGTCACACTTAAGGAAACTTTTTGTTTTTTCTACCAATCATCCTGGGGTATAGATAGTATGCTGATTATATATCCCAAACATAGAGTCAAGAAAACAGATTCAGGGAGTTTGAACAAATTGGCTAAGGCCATCCAGCCTCCCTTGGTGGCAATCTATCAGTCCATCAACTGACTTGCTAAGACTTACAAAACATACGATTTACAAAGACTTACGAAGCATATTCTAAATGCCAAGTAGTGTGATAGATGTTAGGGTCAAAAAAGCTTTAAACACTAAAATCTAACCCCCCCCCCCACAACCTCTGGCTTCAAGGAGTTTCTCTATTGGGTAAATCAATCATACTTAGCTATGTGTATGTCAAACATATAAAAATCAATCCAAAGTATTTGGGGGGGGGCAAAGGGTACAAGCAATTATTTATTATCTATTTTATGCCAAGAGCTTTGCAAATCTTATGTCAATTAACCCTCACAACTCATTTTACAGATGAAGAAGGTGAGGTCCAAAGAGGAAGCAGTATTAAAATCCAGAGCTCTATGATTCCAACACCTGCATTCTGTCTCCTCTATCTACCATGGCCTCAGACATTTGCTAGCTCTATGACCTTGGATATGAAACCAACGATGGGCCTCTATTTCCTGGACTGGATGCCCTCCAAGGTCCCTTCCAGATCTAAAAATCTACAAACACCTAAGTCCAGACTTAAAAGTGGAGAGCACCTCAACAGCCATCTAGTCTACTCTCATTTTTACAGATGAGGAAATTGAGGCTCAGAGAGGATAAGTGACTTGCCAAAGATCATTCAGACAGCAAATGGCAGAGATAGTGCAGGTCATGTGACTGGAAGCTTGTCGCTTTTCCTGAATCTTCACACCCTCCCATAGCCCGAGCAACCCAGGCCAACCTGGCAGACAGCACTGAACCCTTGGTAAGGGAGTCAAGGGGCATGCTGAAGAGAACAGAGGACGGAGAAGGTCAAAACTGAATTTTCCAGGAAAATACCTGGAGAAGCCTACACAATGAGACAGTACCTGGTCTTTTGGATTGGAATAATCCCATTTTAAAAGAAAAAAAAACCAAGAAGGTGAATAGCAGCTAAAAATGAACAGAACTTACCCTAAAATACCCTTTCCTCATTGTCCAACTTTTGCCAGGAACCAAGTCCAGGCTCCCAAAAGCTGATCAAACATTGACACCTAGTGGCAAGTGGGATCTTTAACCCTTCCATTACAAAAACAGAAAACCAGGTTTTCCTTCCCCAAATTTTGCCCAGTACTGGCTTTCTTTAAAAGTTTTTTTTGGGGGGCGGGGTGGGGGGGGGTGAAGGTGGGAGGGAAGAATTTTACCAGCATAAAAAGATAATGATTATAAAATGACACAATTTGGGAGACATTTCCAGCCTTCTTTGCAATCTGATGAGGCATCAGTCAAGTTGCTAAAAGAAACAAGCTATATTTGTCCAATGTGGTGTTGGTGGTGGTGGTGGGTGGGATGTGTGTGCGTGTGTGTGTGTGTGTGTGTGTGTGTGTGTGTGTGTGTGTGTGTGGGGACCACTGACCTTAGTGTTCTCAAAATCTTTTTTTTTTTTGGTCTTATGATTCTTCAAGGCAATTCAAAGAAATGGATTGTCAACTCCTAACTAACTAACGCTGTTAACTTCCTAGGAAGGGCCCTACCTCCTAATTTGTTTTTAACTGATAAACACCAACATTGATTAAGGCACCAGCCACTAGACTCTTTTTTCCTGAATATTTCTTAAATTTCAGCCACAGTATTAGAATGGTAGGAGTTTGATTCAGAAAACACCTGGCATTTTACAAAGAAAAACAAAACAAAAAAAGAAAAGAAAACTGGGGCTCAAAGGTTAAATGGTTTGCTCTAGGTCACTAAGTAAGCAGCTGAACTGGGACCTGAACCAAAGTCAGGTATTTAGGTTTAGATGGCATATGAGTCATGGGTCTCTTTCTTTCCTCCCTCTCTTCCTTCCTTCCTTCCTTCCTTCCTTCCTTCCTTCCTTCCCTCCTTCCTTTATTCCTTCCTTCCTTCCTTCCTTCCTTCCTTCCTTCCTTCCTTCCTTCCTTCCTTCCTTCCTTCCTCTCTCCCTCCCTCCCTCCCTCCCTCCCTCCCTCCTTTCCTCTCTCCCTTCCTTCCTCCCTCCCTTGCTTCCTTCTTTTCTTCCTTCCTCCTTGCTTTCATTATAGGGAAGTCACATTGCAAAAAACATCTTTTACATATGCAGGTCTATAGATCATTTGTAATTCATAGTCTTAGTGAGTTGCTTGGAGCAGAGATGATAAGTGATTTATCCAGCAACAGATAGTCAGTTTGAGTTGAAGAGTACTTGAACCCACATCTTACTGACTGAAAGCGTAAAACAGTGAGTCATTACATTGGAGACTCTCAATAATAGTTTTTAGTACTAAACTGTCTTCCTTCTGCCATATGGCTCACATTGGGTATTTCCCTACCTCCAGGGTGTGGCTTGGGAAAAAACTGCAAAGTGATATTGTCATATAAGTGGAAGAATATAGTGTCCCCCACTCCTTTTCTCCTTCCCTCCCTCCCATGTTTCTCTCTCTGTCTCTCTCTCTGTCTGTCTCTCTCTCTGTCTCTCTCTCTCTGTCTCTGTCTCTCCTTCCCCCATTCTCTCTAATCATCCAAAATAATCTTGCTACTCCCCCCTCCACCAAACAGCAGCAGATCTTCCTCTACTGACAGTAGAGCAAACAAACAAAGACTTCTCTAGTCTGGCTTCAATCTTATCACACATTACTTTCCTTCACATTTGAGAATTCATTGATTTTGTATTCAATCTCTAGTCTCTGAGCATCTGCAAAGCAATCCTCAGAGCCTGGAATACATTCCACCTTCAATTGCTTTTTAGAATCCTTGTCTTTATCCAAGCCTCACCCCAACCATTATTTCCTCCATGGACTTTTGCCTGATCCCACCAATTATTAATGCCCTATCTATCCTCAATTCCCTTAAATTTATTTAGCTTTCTACCTGCTGTATTCTTCTAGTAAAATATAAAGTCCTTGACCTAAGGCACTGCTGGTTTTTGCTCTTGTATCCCCATCATAGAGTCTTAAGAATGGAAGGCATTTAATTCAATGGTTGTTGGACTTAATTTAATTTATAATTGCTCATTTAATTGTACAAGGGTGGCCTTTTCTCTTCTATTTGCTCCTTACCATAACATCTCTCTTCCTACTCCAACATGTAATCTATCATCCCAAGTAAGTGGGACTCATTCATTCCAATAGTGGTCTTAGGGTGACAACAGTCTGTCTTTGTCAATGATACCTTAAAAGATAAGTCACACTTATATTGTACTTTAATGTTTGCAAAGAACTCTATGTATCTTTCTGCATTTGATATTCAAAGCAACTCTTGGATATTAGTTTTGCCATTTTATGGAAATTGAAGCAAGGAGAGGCCAATTGAGTTGCCTGGTGTCACATAGCTAGCAAGTGTCTGAGATGGGGTTCCATCTCATCTTTCTGATTCTAGGTCCGGCCCTGAATCCACTAAACCAGGTAGCTGTCATAGAACCCTGTCTCCTTGGACATACTCAAATAATTAAATAAATCTGTGGTTTCATTGATCTGGATGTTTTCACTTCAACTATTCATGTCATGACCTATCTGTGCCTGTCCACCCTGCTTTATTCTAATCCATGTCCTCCCAAAAGTCTGATATGGAGTCCATCTAACATTCTGGACCTCTTCCTTGTTTCTTCCAACTTTGGGAGAGTAACAGAGACCCTCTTTGTCCTTCTACCTGTTGTTCCTCCCTCCTGCTATGTGGCCAGCCCAAACTCTTTCCTTCTTATGATATAATATGTCCCTAACTTAAGAAGAACTTAATAAATGTTACTTGAATTGAAATGGATCTAATGTTAGGACTTTCATGGAGCTTTTTAGGGGAGCTAGGGGAGGATTCAAGTAAATTCATAATCTTTTATTAAGTATTACTAT
>JAQQSZ010010724.1:0-12436 GCA_028646595.1 Phalanger gymnotis
GCCATCTTGGCTCCGCCCCCGATTAGTTATATTATAAAGGGTATAAAGGTAGGATAAAGTCAGATTGTGAAAAGCTTTAAACAGAGTATATTTGATCCTGAAAATAGCAAAAAGTACTACAGTTTGTTGAGCAGAAATTTATTGAGTATATACATTTTTTTGTTGAACATACAAAAAATTTTAAGCCTCTATGTATAGACAGTTTTTAAAAAGACCTGGCATATTTGTATTTTAAAAACAAAACAATATAACCAATAGAAATAAATGTATCAGGGCTGCTAGGTGGTGCAGTGAGTAGAGCACCAGCCCTGGAGTCAGGAGGACCTGGGTTCAAATCTAGCCTCAGACACTTGACACGTGCTAGCTGTGTGACCTTGGGCAAGTCACTTAACCCCAATTGCCCTGACGAAAAAACAAACAAAAGAAATAAATGTATCTATTGTTAAGATGATAAATAATATCTATCTAAAATGAGAGCCATTATTATCCATAAGGATGATAATCCAAATGCCTTTCAGTAAGATCAGTGGTAAAGCAAGAATTTTCATCACCTTTACTATTTAATTGCATATATTATCACCATTACTGTTTAATATAAGGCTAGAAATACTAGCTCTAGCAATAAGGCAAGAAAAAGAAACTGAGGAAGTAAGCATTAACACAGAAGAAACAAAATTATCATCTTCGTAGATGAATTGTTTACTTAACCCTAGAGAGTCAACTAAACAATAACTGAAATGATAGCTGAAACAATAATTTCAACTTCTGCAACATATAAAAAAATCATCACCATTTCTCATCGGGAAGAGACAGGAAGAGAAATTCCACCTATAATAACTGTAAAATGAATAGGATATTTGGGAGTGTACTTACCAATTCATATGCAGGAACTGTATGAATACTTGTACAAAATATTCTTTAAACATATAAAAATAAACCATATTAACTGAGGAAATAGTCATTGCTCATGGGTAGGCCAAGGCAATATAATAATGACAAGATTACCTAAATTAACTTGCTTATCCAGTGTTATTCCAATCAACTACTGAAGGATTAAGTTTATTGAGCTAGAAAAAAATAATAACAAAGTTCATCGAATTTTGTTATTATTTTTTTCTAGCTCAATGGAAAAAAGTGGAGAGGATGGAGTCCTAACAGTACCAAATCTCAAACCATACTACAAAGCAGTAATCTTCAAAATGATTTGGAGCTGGTAAAGAAATAGAATAGTTGATCAGTGACACAGGTTATGTACATAACATATAGAAGAAAATGAGCACAGTAGCCCAACATGACCCCAACAACTGAGAACAAAACTCACTATTTAACCAAAAAACTGCTGGGAAACCTGGGAAACAGTTTGTCAGAAATTAGGTATACACCAATATCTCACAGTTTGCCAAGAAAATTCCAAATAGATTCATGACATAGATATAAAAGGTGACAGCATAAACAAATTAAAGAAACAAGAAGAAATTATCTTTGGATGATGAAGAGTTTGTAACTAAGCAAGGAAGAGAGCAGATCATCCAAGATAAAATAGACAATTTTGATTATATGAAATTCAGATTTTGCTCAAACACAACCAAATGCAGTTCAAGTTAGAAGTGAAACATAAATAGGGGAAAAATCTTTGCAGCAAATTTCTTTGCTAAGATCTCATTTCCAAGAAAT
Organism: Phalanger gymnotis; assembly: GCA_028646595.1. NCBI lineage: Eukaryota > Metazoa > Chordata > Mammalia > Diprotodontia > Phalangeridae > Phalanger > Phalanger gymnotis. Next base: position 1,675 of record JAQQSZ010010724.1, read on the forward strand.
CTAAGTAATTGATTTCAGCTTAGGAGAATAAAAACTATTCTCCAGTAAATAAATGGTCAAAGAATATGAACCTGCAATTTTATATGGAAGAAACACAAGCTGTCAGTAGCCATATTAAAAAACAAAACAAACCTTCCAAAACATTAGAAGTTAGAAAAGGCAAAATTAAAGCCACTACAAAGTTCCACATCACACATATCTGAATGGCAAAGTTGACAGGAAAAGAAAATGACAAATGTTGGAGGGGCTGTGGGGAAAATAGGCCTATTGATATGTTGTTAGTAGAGTTGTGAATTGGTCCAAAGAATTTGAAAAGCAAGTTGGGACTGTGCCAAAAATAGTTACTAAACTGTACATACACTTTGATCCACTATTTGGCCTATACCTTAAAGAGATCAAGTAAAGAGGAAAAGGGCCCATCATGCCAAAACTATTGGAGGTAGAGTCAAGATGGCCCAGAAAAGGCAGGAATTTGACCGAGTTCTCCACAGTTTCCCTCAGAAAAATTTTAAATCAAGGCTCTAAACAGATGCTGGAGTGACAAAACCTACAAAAAAACATAATGAAACAATTTTCCCAATTAAGATAACTTAGAAGGACTCCAGGAAAGGTCTCTCTCTCTTTCTCTCAGGTGAGCAGTGCAGCCCAATGCAGATGGTGTCTAGGCAAGCTGGCAGAAGGCTTGTAGCCACAGCACAGATCAGCAACTGTGGCCCCTCAGTCTTGGCTCAGCAAGCCAGTGACACAGCAGGCCAGATGTGAGACCTTCAGCCCCAGCACAGAGGGCAAACTGCCATCCCTGGAAACCAGGGAACAAGCAGTGCAACTAGGCCAGGCCGCCCCAGCGCAGAGAGCAAGCTGCCAGCACCTGAGGCCCCAGTGCACAAAGCCAGTGACCAGGGCCCTGGCCCCCAGCACAAGGAGCTTGGAACCATGGCCTTGTGCCCCAAGAGAGCTCAACTTTAAAAGCCAAGAAAGGCAAAAAAAAACTGATCCAGAAGCAAAAAACAAACATTGACCATAGAAAGTTACTCCTGTGACAGGGAAGAGCAAAACACAAACTCAGAAGAGGACAACATTGTCAATATACCTACATCTGAAATCTCAAAGGGAAATATGAATTGGTCTCAAGCCCAAAAAGTCTTCTTAGAAGAGCTCAAAAAGGATTTTAAAGTCAAATAAGAGAGGTAGAAGAAAAAAATTGGGAGGAAAAGCCAGAGGTATGCAACACAACAGCTTGGAAAAGGAAGGACAAAAATGACTGAAGATTCCTTAAAAAATACAGTTGGCCAAATGGAAAAAAAAATTGGCAAAAGAATACAACCCCTTAAAAAGTAGAATTGGATAAATGAAAAAAAAAAGATACAAAAGCTAACTAAAGAAAATATTTCTTTAAAAATTAGAATTGTTAGGTGAAAGCCAAGGACTTTATGAGACATCAAGAATCAGTCCAACAAAATCAAAAGAATGAAAAAAAATAGAAGAAAATGTAAAATACCTCATTGGAAAAACAGCTGACCTGGAAAATAAATCCGGGAGAGATAAAATTTAAGAATTAGTGGTCTACCTGAAAGCCATGATCAAAAAAAAAAAAAAAAGAACCTGGAAAGCATCTTTCTAGAAATTATCAAGGAACACTGCCCTGATATCCTAGAACCAGAGGGTAAATATCATTGGAAGAATCCACTGATCAAGGGCTGGAGCTAAGATGGTGGAGTAACGGCAGGCACTCACTTGAGGTCTCCTCCAAAACCCTCCAAATACCTTTGAAAAATGATTAAACAAATTCTAGAGCAGCAGAGCCCATAAAAAATACAGAGCAAAACAAATTTCCATCACCAAAACAACTTGGAAGATGAGCAGCGGATTCTAGAGCAGCAGAGCCCACAAAAAATACAGAGCAAAACAAATTTCCATTACCAAAACAACTTGGAAGATGAGCAGTAAAGGTTTCTTGCACCAGGCTAAGGGGAGTACAAGTCCAATGTAGGCCATGCCAGTGCAAACTGGTCCCCAGCAAACCTAGAGCAGGCCTGGGATGACTGAATTGCTAGCAGCAATGACAATTTCCAGACCTCTCAGCCCACAGACACCAGAGCCAACTCATCCTAGCATACAAGGAGCAGGCCTTTGGAGTGACTGAATCAACAAATGGCAGTGGGAGCAGCTGCTACCAGGGCTCTCAGCCCACAGACAGTGAGGGAGCCAAACAACTGGCCAGAAAGAGCTTACAGGGGCCTTTTTATGTGCACTGAAGCAGGACTGTGTTGCTTTGTCCATACTCGGATCCAGGTCCTAGGTGGCAGTCCCAGGGCGAGGAGGAGCACCAGTATAGTAAAGCTTGCAACTACAGTGGAAGGAGGACTCTCCTCATAGTTCCAGGAGAGAAAAGAGTGCTTGTGGCCATTCACAGACCAGAGTAGAGGCCAGGAGAGTAGAAAATACCTCTCCTTAGATCATACCACCTTGGAAGAACTGAAAATGTACAGGTCCCTAGAAGTATATCTGAAAACAGCTGCACAAAACTCCTGAAGTTTGGGACAGTGTGCCCTCCACCCTGGAAGCAGAGCCCTACTTTAACAAATAGTTAAAAGACAACTAAGAGGCTAGGAAAATAAGAAAACAATGGGGAAAAAACTCTGACTCTAGAAAGTTATTATCACAGTCAGAAAAAGATAGCAAAGTCAAAGATCCTACAGCAAAGCCTCTGGGAAAGATTTGAATTGGTCTCAGGCCATGGAGGAGCTCAAAAAGGGTTTTGAAAATCAAGTTAGAGAAGTAGAGAAAAATTGGGAAAAGACAGTGATACAAGAAAATCATGAGAAAAGAGTCAACAGCTTGATGAAGGAGGCACAAAAATACTGAAGAAAACAACACCTTAAAAATCAGACTAGGGGGGTATGTATACGTATGTATGATAATGATATTATTATAAGCCTCTCTGTATCATAAATTCACCTAAAGGACAGCTTTTGCAATTACTTCACAGGGACTTAGGGAAAGTCCTTTCTATTCTTTTGGGGTCAACATCTTGCTTGGGCATCCTGGTGGTGCTGCTTGGCTGAGTATTGTGGTCCTGTCTGAGACTAGATGGATGTGGTTGTGATCGAGTGTGTGGACACACCTGCTATTTCTGTGAAAAATATAGGGAATGTGTCTGGGGGCAGTGGCTTACTAGAGGCAATGGATGGCATCCTATCACATGGACACCTCTGCTATTTCTGTGAGAAATATGAGTTCATGGACACACCTATAGTCCTAGTGAGTAGTGATGTATATAGGAAGAAATTAGGATATTGAATTGGTGGGGGGGGGGGAGAGGGGGATGGAGGGCAGGCAGTAGCTAGGTAGGAGAAGTGGCTATATTGAATAGAGAGGCCTGTGGTGTGGTTAAATCAGAACATGCCTGGTGTTCTGTGGGGCCCACAGGGAAGTTAGAATATTGGGGCTGAGGGTAGTTTTATTAGGATTCCATAAAAACAAATGGTAAAAATTGTTTTTACATGTAACTGGGGAAAAATTAAATGCTAAATACAAAAAAAAAGGAATCTACTGATCACCTCCTGAAAGAGATCCCAAAATGAAAATTCCAGGGAATATTGTAGCCAAATTCCAGAATTACCAAGTTGAGGAAAAAGTACTGCAAGCAGCCAGAAAGAAACAATTTAAATATCACGGAGCCACAGTCAGAATTACACAGGACATAACAGCTTTTACATTAAAGGGATGGGGGTTTAAAATATTATATACTGGAAGGCAAAGGAGCTTGGATTGTAACCAAGAATCAACTACCCAGCAGAGCTGAGCATAATCTTTCTGGGAAAAAGATAGACATTCAATGAAATAGGGGACTTTCAATCATTCCTATTTGAAAGAGCAGAACAGAAAATTCAGTCTTCAAGTACAAGATTCAAGAGAAGCACAAAAAGGTAAACAGGAAAGAAAAAAACAACATGTTATTCAATAAGGTTAAACTGTTTACATCCCTACATGGGAAGATGATACTTGTAACTCTTGAGAACTGTGTCTTTATTAGAGCAGTTGGAAAACATACATAGACAGAGGGTGTGGGTATAAGTTGAGTTTGATGTGATGATATAAAAAATTAAGGAGTAAAAAAAAGGATTGTACTGGGAGAAAAGGAATGAGGAGGCAGAATACGGTAAATTACATCACAGAGGTGCAAAAGGCCTATCATAGTAGAAGGAAAGAAGGACGTGAGAGTGAGCATTGTTTGAACCTTACTCTCATTGGATTTGGCTCAAAGAGGGAATAACATAGACATTCAGCTGGGTATAGAGACCTATCTTACCCTATAAGGAAGTAGAAGGAGAAAGAGGAAATAAAAGGGAGGAGGCTGATAGAAAGGAGGGCAGATTGAGGGAGGTGGTGGTCAGAAGCAAAACACTGGTGAGGAAGGAAAGGGTGAAAAGAGAGATAAAAGTATAAATGGAGGTAAAATAGGATGGAGAGAAAGACAGTAATCATAACTGAATGTGAATGGGATGAACTCTCCCATAAAACAGAAGCAGATAGCAGAGTAGATTAAAAACCAGAATCCTATAATGTGTTGTTGTAGCAACAATCTGCTAGCAGATACTGTAGGGGTGTAAGACCAGAGAAAGCTGCCAACACTGGTTCTTTGATCTGCTTTTCTAAGGAAAGCAAATTTAAGGGGTTAACAATCTCAGTTTAATCAAACATACAAATATCATTCATAATTCAGGGGGAAAAAATCAGCCCCCTGAACTTCAAGGCAAGTACAAAGAGAAATTACAAACATCAACAGATGGATGTTGTCTGATTCAAATCACAATACATAAACAACATCTGGGTTGCAAAGCTGGGAGGTAGTTACAGCATGCCAAGAATCTCAATACTGCTTCCATGGGTGTGCCCCAAAAGTCAAATGCCAAGCTCTTCTCAATAATGTTTGGAGCCCTGAGGGCTCTAACCTCACCCAGGCTGGGTGTGTGAAAGTTCCCCATCCCCAGTATCACATCATATACAAGTCATTGACTCGCAGTTGTCTCAGTGCTGAGAAATACTCCAAGACAAAAAGATCCCAATTTATCTGTCTCATTCAAACAAAGGCCAGAATCATTAAGGGCACTTAAGAGAAGAACAGCAAAAAGTCCCACCTTAATTACTATTACAGTTGTTTACAAGAAACACATTTGAAGCGGAGAGGTATACACCTAGTAAAGGTAAAAGACTGGAGCAGAATATGTTGTTCTTCAGCTGAAGTAAAAAAAAAAAATCAGGGATAGCAATCCTGATCTCAGACAAAGTGAAAGCAAAAGTTGATCTAATTAAGAGATAAGGAAAGAAATTGTTGTTGTTGTTGTGTTTGTCCTTCATTTTTGAAAAGGACAATGACATCAGGGAAAAGATGACATGATTTTCAGTTGACTTTGATTTGAGTGAGGGAGGGCTGTGCAAGGTCACCAGCCTCATTTTCTCCTCCATAGTCATCTGGGTCCAGTGACCTGATATTTACCAGGATGACTAAGATGACCCAGGATGCATTGGGAGACCCTGGCCCTTTTAGGCTAAGGCCTTTTCATGTACTTAGAGTGAGGTAATGTTCATTCAATGAACAGGCCTCTTTAAGAAGTGAGTCAAGGGATGGCCCCTTTAATTAGAAGAAAAGAAAAAGAAAAAAGAAATCAAACTGGGAGGGGAAGACCCTCAGGGTTGCTGTTCCAAAGAGAAACAGTTACCATTGACATTTACTCTACAGCAGGAGGGCCAAAAATACAAAAATTAAGTGGAGCTTAGGCAGGGACCTATTGTGGTCCAATCTATGAGCTTCAGAGTGAACTGGGAGAGAGAGAGAGAGAGAGAGAGAGAGAGAGAGAGAGAGAGAGAGAGAGAGAGAGAGAGAGAGAGGGAGAGGGAGAGGGAGAGGGAGAGAGAGAAGGAAGGAAGGAAGGAAGGAAGGAAGGAAGGAAGGAAGGAAGGAAGGAAGGAAGGTAGGAAGGAAAGAACACACAAAACTGACCATGTATTAGGGCATAAAAGTCTCACAATCCAGTGCAGAAAATCAGAAATATTAAATGCATCCCTTTCAAATCATGAAGCAATAAAAATTATGTGTAATAAAGGACCATGGAAAGATAAACTAAAGATTAATTGGAAACTAAATAATCTAATCCTAAAGAATGAATGGGTCAAACAGCAAATCATAGAAACAATCAATAATTTCATTCAAGAGAATGAAGATAATGAGACAACATACCAAAACTTATGGGACTCAGCCAAAGCAGTTCTTAGGGGAAATTTTATATCTCTAAATGTTTACATGACTAAAATAGAGAAAGAGGAGATCAATGAATTGGGCATGCAACTGAAAAAGCTAGAAAAAGAACAAATCAAACTCCATAATTAAATACCAAATTAGAAATGCTGAAAATCAAAGGAGGAGATTAATAAAATTGAAAGTAAGAAAGCTATTGAACTAATAAATAAAACTAACAACTGGTTTTATGAAAAAACAATAAAATAGATAAACCTTTGGTCAATTCAATTTAAAGAAAGGAAGAAGGAAAACCAAATTACCAGTATCAAAAATGAAAAGGGCGAATTCATCCCCAATGATGAGGAAATTAAAACAATAATTAGGAGCTATTTTGTCCAACTGTATGCCAGTAAATCTAGTAATCTAAGTGAAATGGATAAATATTTACAAAAATATAATTTTCACAGATTAACAGAAGAGGAAATAAAATACTTAAATAAACCCATTTCAGAAAAAGAAATTGAATAGGCCATCAATGAACTCCCTAAGAAAAAAATCTCTAGGGCCATATGGATTTACAAGTGAATTCTACCACACATTTAAAAAGCAATTGATTCCAATACTGTATAAACTATTTGGAAAAATAGGCAGAGTCCTACTAAATTCTTTTTATGATACAGATATGGTGCTGATACCTAAACCAGGAAGAGCCAAAACAGAGAAAGAAAATTATAGACCAATTTGACTAATGCATATTGATATAAAAATTTTAAATAAATTATTAACAAAGAGATGACAGTACTTTATCATGAGGATAATATACTATGACCAGGTGCGATTTATACCAAGAATGCGTCAGCATAATTGACCATATTAATAACAAAATTAAGAGAAATCATGATTTTCTCAATAGATGCAGAAAAAGCTTTTGACAAAATACTGCACCCATTGCTAGAGCTTAGGAGTAAATGGAGTTTTCCTTAAAATGATAAGAATCATGTATCTAAAACCATCACCAAGCATTATAAATAATTGGGTTAAGTGAGAAGCTTTCCCAGTAAGATCAGGAGTGAAACACAAATGTCCATTATCACCACTGTTATTCAATATTGTACTAGAAATATTAGCTTTAGCAATAAGAGAAGAAAAAGAAATTGGAGGAATTAGAGTAGGCAGCAAGGAAACAAAACTATAGCTCTTTGAAGTTGATTTTATGGTGTACTTTGAGAATCCTAGAGAATCAACTATGAAAAACTACTTGAAAGAATGAGCAACTTCAGCAAAGTTGCAGGATATAAAATAAATTCACATAAATCATCAGCGTTTCTATATATTACCAACAATGCCCAACAGCAAGAGATAGAGCAGAAATTCCATTTAAAATAACTGTAGATAATATAAAATATTTGGGAATCTACCTACCAAGACAAATCCAGGAACTATATGAACACAATTATAAAACACTATTTACACAAATACAGTCATATCTGAACAATTGGAAAAATATCAATTGCCTATGGGATAGGCTGAGCCAATATAATAAAAACTACAATTCTACCTAAATGAATTTACTTATTTAGTACCATACATAATGGTAATGTAAATTTGAAGATCTTCCCCACTCATTAATGGGTCCATGTGACCTGCTTATGTCACAAAAAGCCTAAGTTACATGTGGTGAGAGGAGCTTGCTGAAGGAGTGGAACTGGAAGTGTGGAGCAGGAAATGCTCAGAACAAGTTAGAACCATGGGAGGAGGACACAGGCAAGGAGTGAACTAGGATTTGTGAGTGTTTGTGGGAAGTCCCCAGCAGCGGGGAAGGCTAATGGTATGGCAAGACTCCATGCTATGCCATCGTGTCTTAAATTCCTTGCTGCTATGATGAAGTGGGCTTACTGGTTTTGAGATCTGGTTGCTGCTTGGATGGGTTGGACTTACTGGTTTTGGGATTTGGTTCTTTTGTGTCTGAATAAATGTTTTATTTCTTCTGCCTTCTATATAGCGAGTCTCTTATACTTTGCAATGCAGAACTACACAGGCATAATTACCAAAAATAATTTTATAGAGCTAGAAAAAATAACAACAAAATTCATCTGGAAGAACAAAAGGTCAAGAATATAAAGGGAATTAACTGGAAAAAAGGTAAAGCAGCAATCATCAAAACTATTTGGTACTGGCTAAGATATAGAGAGGTGAATCAGTAGAGTAAGTTAGGTACACAAGACACAGTAGTCAATGACTTTAGTAATCTCCTGTTTGATAAAGCCAAAGCCTCCAGCTTGTGGGATAAGGATTCACTATTTGACAAAAACTGCTGGAAAATAGTATGGCAGAAACTAGGCATAGACCAACATCTTGCAATGTATACTAAGATAAGGTCAAAATGGATACCTGATTAAAACATGACGAGTGATACCATAAGCAAGTTAGGAGAACAAGGAATAGTTTACCTGTCAGATCTATGGAAAAGGGAAGAATTTATGACCAAACAAGAGATAGAGAACGTTATGAAATACAAAGTAGATAATTTTGATTATATTAAATTAAAAAGATTTTGCACAAACAAAGCCAATGAAACCAAGATTAGAAGGAAAGCAGAAAGCTGGGGAACAATTTTTACAGCCACTATATCTGCTAAAGGCCTCATTTCTAAAATGTATAGAGAACTGAGCCACATTTATAAGAATACAAGTTATTCCCCAATTGATAAATGGAAAAGGGTATGAACAGGAAGTTTTCAGATGAGGAAATTAAAGCTATCTAAAGTCATATAAAAATGCTCCAAATCACTATTGATTAGAGAAATACAAATTAAAACAATTCTGAGTTATCACCTCATACCTATCCAATTGGCTAATATTACAAAAAAGGAAAATGATAAATGTTGGAGAAGGTGTGGGAAAATTGGAACACTAACACATTGTTTGTGGAGTTGTGAATTGATCCAACCATTCTAGAGAATAATTTGGAACCGTGCCCAAAGGACTATAAAACTATGCATACACTTTGATCCAGCAAAATCACTACTAGGTCTGTATCCCAAAGAGGTCATAATAAAGGGAAAGGGACCTACATGTACAAAAATATTTATAGCAGCTCTTTTTGTGGTGGATAAGAATTAGATATTGAGGGGATGCCCATCAATTGAGCTGAGCAAGTTGTGGTATAGGATTGTAATGGAATACTATTGTGCTATAAGAAATGATGAGCAGTTGGACTTCAGAAAAACCTGTAAAGGCTTACATAAACTGATGCTGAGTGAAGTGAGCAGAACTAGGAGAACATTGTACACAGTAATAGCAATATTGTGCAACAATCAACTTTAATAGAATTAGCTCTTCTCAAGCAATACAACGATCGAAGACAATTCCAAAAGACTCATGATGGAAAATGTTATCTACATCCAGAGAAAGAACTTTGGAGTCTGAATGGAGATTGAAGCATACTATTTTCTCTTTTTTGTTGTTTTTGTTTCTCGGAGTTTTTTTTTCCTTTTCCTCTGATTCTTCTTTCACAACCTGACTAATGTAGACACCTTTAATATGACTGTACATGTATAGCCCATTGAAGGGGAGGGAAAGAGAAAAAATTTGGAACTCAAAATCTTATGAAAGTGAATGTTGAAAACTATCTTTATGTGTAATTGCAAAAAATAAAAGCTGTTAAAGGGAAAAAACCAAAAACAGGAACAAAAATATTTATAGCAATACTTTTTGTGGTGGCAAAAAACCTGGAGACTAAGGGAGTATTATTTAGCTGGGGAATGGCTAAACCAAACTATGGTATATGAATGTAATAGAATACTATGGTGCTGTGAAAAAAAAATTGATGAAGTGAATGATTTCAGAGAAATTTGGAAAAACTTATATGAATGATGTAGTGTAAAGTGAGTAGTGCCATGATATACATATATATATATAGATATATATATATGTACATATATATATACACATACACAGACACACACACATGCACATACACACACACATATATATATAATATTGTAAAGACAAAAACTTTGAAATATTCAAGAACTTTGATCATTGCAATGACCAACCAGGATTTCAGAGGACCATGATGAAACATGCTACATAACTAGTGGTGGACAGATCATTAGTTATAGAATGAGACATATATTTTGGACATAGCCTATGTGGAAATTTTTTTTTGTTATAAATGTTTTTTTTTCCTTTTTTCCCCTCAATAAGGTGGGGAGATTAGAGAGAGAGAACATAGATTTTTGTAATTTAGAAAGTTTTTTTTTTTTAAATGTTGGAGGCTTATATAATTTAATCTCTCTCAGGGGACATCTCCTTTGAAAACAAGTCTTTCAGAATTTATGTTTTTAGTAAGTATTGGTATAGAGCAATTTTAATGGCACCAAAACTTGTATGTTAAATGAGAATCTTAGAAAATGAGTCTTTTTAATAACCATTCAACCAGTAGCTGTGTCCCCAAGGCAAAATGGGCTCCTTAGTACTTAGTTTGGGGGTGCCCTTGAGGAGTTTGGCTTTTGTTTAC
>JAQQSZ010010725.1:0-12436 GCA_028646595.1 Phalanger gymnotis
TTTTCGGGTTTTCTTGGCAGAGATACTGAAGTGGTTTGCCATTTCCTTCTCCAGCTCATTTTACAGATGGAGAAACTGAGGCAAACAGGGTTAAGTGACTTGCCCAGGGTCATACAGCTAGTAAGCGTCTAAGGACGGATCTGAACCCAGGCATTGGAGTCTTCTTAACTCCAGGTGTGCTTGGTGCACTATGGCGCCACCTAGCAGCCCCAATGCGCACATATCACATTTTGAAGTTTGCAGTGCATGTAGCGCATTTCCTCATTTGACCTTCACAACAGCCCTGGGAGAAAGATACTATAGGTATTATTATCCCCATTTTATAGGTGACAAAACAGAGGCTCAGCCAGAAGGGTCAAAGGTGGGATGTGAACCGAACTGTCCTTAATTCCAGGTTTAACACATGATCAAACTATACGTTGTGCCACCTCTCAAAATCTTTCTTAGACTCTCCCATTAGATTGTGAACTCCCTGAGGTCAGGAGCTGTTTTTGCTTTTCTTTGTATCCCCGGTGCTTAGCACAGCACCTGGCACATAGTAAGTATCTAATAAGTGCTTGTTGACCCTCTTCAAAGTAGCTAATCTAGAGACTATCACAGAACAAGCTGCCATTGGACTAAATGCATAGAAATGAGGAAACTGCCCAAGTGGAGGTGACAACTAGATAGTGGTGCACGGAGCGCTGGACCTAGAGGCAGGAAGACCTGGGTTCAAATCCAGCCTCAGACACTTACTACCTGGGAAAGTCACATTACTTCTTTGCGCCTTGGTTTCCTCAGCTGTAAAATGGGAATAAGTATAGCACCGACCTCTCAGGGTTGTTGTGAGATATTTGTAAAGGGTTTAGCACAGTGGCTGGCACATAGTAGGCACTTAATAAAGGCTTACTTACAGACACTAGCTGTGTGACCCTGGGCAAGTCATTTAACCCTGTTTGCCTCAGTTTCTTCATCTGTAGCTAGAGAGGGAAATGACAAACCACTTCAATGTCTTGGCCAAGAAAACCCCAAATGGGGTCACGGAGAGTCAGACATGACTGAAAAAAGACTGGAAACGGTGCCAGCCCACAAAAACATGAATTCGTAGTCTGTTTCTTCCAAGATTTTATCATAGGAATGCATGAACTGTGATGTATTTATCCTTCAGTTCACTTTCTTATCCACCACTTTTTTTTTCACCATTCCTTCTCCCAACCTGCCATTTCAATGATGAAAGATTAATTTCTTCCCAATGAAAAAGAACAGCCAGATAATTCCGGTGGGTTTTGTTAGAGCAGGGAAAGTTTTTGCACCTTTAGAACGCTGTGGCGAGGCACTGTTCCCTTGTACCAAATCAATTCTACAGTGGCACATGATTAATTAACCTTAGCTTCGATGCTTTTTCCTGCCTTGAAGCACATGCTCTGGATTTTGTGGCAATTCATCTTTTGGGCTTTATTATCTACTCTTATCTGGTCTGGATGATAGCAATAGCTTCCTAATTGGGCTCTCTCCACGTGGCTGCCAAATTCACATTCCTGAAGCTCGGGGGTCTGGCCGTGTCATTCCACCACTCAAGAAGATTCAGTGGCTGTCAAGGCAGAGTCCTTGGTCTGATGTTTACAGCCCTTTGCAATTCAATTCCAACCCACCCCTCTACTTAGATGGCATATTGTTCTACTTTCCAGGCATGATAGCCTAGTTACTGTTCCATACACAAGCTATCCCATCTCCCCCTTGCGTCCTTCAAGGAGGGATGCTCTGCCTTCTTACCTCCACCCCTTGGAATCCATATCTCTCTTCAAGAATCGCCTCTAGCAAAAGCACTTCCTGATCTCCTCTCCCCACCAGCTGTTCATTATCATGCCTCTCTGTAACAACAATGCGACTAGCAGCTGTTGTGGGGGTGTAAGACCCAACAAGACAAGCAACAAGAGCTGCCAACACAGGTTCTGTGACCTGCTTTCCTAAGGAAAGCAACTCTAAGGGGTTAACAATCTCACTTTAATCACAAATACATATATCATTCACTTAGTTCAGGGGGAAAGGCCAGCACCTTGAACTTCAGAGCAAATACAAACAGAAATTACAAACATGCATTATATAAACAGAGTAAATAACATAATTCAACAGACAGGCTTTGTCTGATCAAGACATGGCATACATAGTTACCAAAAAGAGAAGCACCAATATCTGAGTTTTTTTGAAAGCCAAGGGGCTCCTTAACAGCTACCCAGTCTCCACACCAACGTTCTTCCAGCGAGTGAGAACCCCAAACAAAATGCTAACTTTTGAGTTTATATACCCTTCTTAGGACCAGAAGGCTTGACACCTAATCAGCAAAGGGGTGTGGGCCTAGGGCTTCACAACTAGTAAGATTTAATCAAAGGCACTTGATTACTTTAGCATTCTGAAAGAGAAAACAGTAAAAAAAAAAAAAATCCCATCCTGCTTAACATTATACTTCCCTCCATTGGAAAGGAGTCTGCATTTATTCTGTACGTATTTTATAATCACAGGATAGACAGCCAGGCTTGGAGCCTGGAAGACCTGAATTTGAGTCCTTTATCTTTCACATACTGGCTGTGACCATGGGCAGTCATTTAACTTTTTTTTTTTAAACAATTATGAGGTATAGCAAGCATCTGTGTTGAAGCAGCTGGGTGGCTCATGCGGGGAGTTCCAATTCTGCCTCTGATATGTACCAGCTCTGTGACTTTGGGCAAATCACTTAACAGCTGTCTGCCTCAGTTTTTTCAACTGTAAAACGGGGATAATTATAGCACCTGCCTCCCAGGGCTGTTGTGAGGGCCAAATAAGATATTTTTAAAGGGCTCAGCACAGCGGCTGATACACAGTAGGCACTTAATAAATGCTTGTGTCTTGTCTTCCTGCTTTGATAGAGGAAACTCCTTACCTGAAATTCCCTATGAAATTACAGTCCAGTCTCCTTACCCCTCTTTTGTATTTCTTTATCTGTCTACACAGTGTCCCCCTCTAGTAGAATGTAAGCCCCTTGAGGGCAAGGACTATTTTTTGCTTCCCCAGGGCCTAGCACTATATATTTTAAATAATTTTTTTTTTTGTGCTAAATTTGAAGAGCACTGGATCCAGAGCCCAATTTTGAATCCCACTTCTGATGCTCACTGGTTGTTTGACCTGGAACAAGTTACTGACCTCTCTGGGCCTCAGTTTCTCATCTGTAAAATGAGAGAGTTGGGAAGTAGATAGTCTCTGAGGTCCATTCCACCTCTAGACCTTTGATCCTACTAGTTCATTCTAACTGCCCTTTCATTCAAATTTTAGGCAACCAGAAACATTTCAGTCTATGCCATGCCATTACAGAAACCTTGACAGCCTTGTCACGTTCAAGGACAAATGTATGTAGTGCATCCACTGTCTTAGAGTGAAAACCTCTCTATTGTTAAGGAATCACTGGAAAGGGATAGTGTAGAGGAGTTGGCCAGCAAACATTTATTAAGCACTTACTCACTGCCAGGGTGAGATAAGATAAGCGCATTTAAAATACATTTGTCTCCATTTAAATGACCATTGAGTAATTTTTTTCTTTTTACAGATAAAGACAGATGACAGATGATGTTCCTGATTGGCCCAGCTATTAACACTCTCTCCCTCTTGAAATAACTTTGTTACAAGTTGTATCCTCTCCCCTTGCCCCACTCCAAACTCCTTGAGAATAAGCACTGTTCATTTTTTTTGTCTTTTTATGCGGTAGATTCATAATAAAAGTTTTCTGAATTTTTTATTTTGCATGAACATACCAAGTTACCTTTTTTCTCCTCAAAACTAAACAATTATTTTGTTTATATGGTAAAAAAAAGCACAGAAGGAACTTAGAGCCAATTTGACAGAGTTAAGATAACACTCCTCTGATAGGCTATACTTTCTTAGGGACCTGGAGTCCCTAGAATAATAGCTAGGTATCCTGGGTCCTTCTTGACACTATCACTGTCCTCAGCAACAGATTATCTTTTCACCCAGATAAAAATGAATAGTTGTCTTCCGATATTCCCATTTAGCTCTTACAGAGCCCTCACAGGCAGAGTACAGTTTGGGGGATGGAGAAAACCAGTTCATGGTGAGCTAAAGGAAAATATTTCTAGAGACATGTTCTGTTCCAGCTTATATTGTGCGAATCTATAACGAAATTTAGAATTAAGTAGGATTTTCCCCCCTCAATGACTCAGTAACATATGGATAACATGAGACTTCATTTTATTTTTTATTTAATATAAGTAAGAATTGTTGGCAGTTTACATTTGTGGAACTACAAATGGTAAAAGCTAATATTTACGAAACCGTCACTTGTCATTACATGTAGCTTTTCAGGTTGAAATGGCACAGGCTATTTAACTTGAACTTAAGTTCCATAGAATTTCTTCTCTCGAATCCTGTTCAACCTTGCAAAAGACATAAGACAATGTCATCTTCCCATTGTTAAATTTTCATTTGGCTTCCTGCATCCTATCCATACCTTCAGCAGAGGATTTCATAATGATTTGAATGTTTACTTTTAAAACACTGGCATTTCATTTTGTAGAGAAAATTTTTTAAAATGTCCCTTCTTCTGTGAGAAATGAGATGTTTCCTCAAGAGAAGGAAGATTATAAAAACTTTACTAATAGCATTTAAAGCTTTCTAAAAACTTGGCAAAACCATCTTTAGGTTTTGACAGCTGTTATTACAAAACTATAAACATTATTGGAGGGACTATTTGTTAGGGTAAGTTTCTTTTTGTTTCCTCTCTAAGGATGGGATGATACAAGGCTGTTCTGGAACTAACAGAACACAGGCCTTCTACTCAGAGTTCTTCCTAAGTGACTCTCTCTGATTCCATTAATGGTTTGTTTTGCAAACTGGTCCATTACATCATAAATGTTGGTAGGAAGAAAGCAGTGCAAATATTGACGATACCAACAAAAACATAAGGAAACACAAAATAATCAAATCTGAATATAGGGAAATTATAAAGAATAAGGTTGGTCCCAAAGAAGAGGTATGTGGAGGCACCACCTCCTTATGCTTCTTTGCAGAGATGCAAGTCCATAGGTATAAAATATTGCATGTAATGTTTGATTTTTTCAATGTGTTAATTGGTTTTGCTGAACATTTTTTCATATTCTTTTTTTTTAAGTTTTTTTTTTTTGATAAAGGATGCATCTCTGAGAGGGGGAAGAATGCGAGAGGAACTACAAGTGCTGAAAAAAAAAGATACCAATAAAAATCTATTTTTAAAAAAGTTACATTAAGAACTAGATCTATTTTTAGTCTCATTACATAGTGGGGAAATGGAAGTCATTCTTATAACTTACAGTGATTCAGACACTTCTCTTTATTAATTCCAAACTGACACTGTTGCTTACATCAAATAGAATCTATTTGATATCTTTATTAAAAATTCAGTTTGCTTAACTTTGGTAGAGAAAACCCCCAAACAAAACATATTCTTGGAGTGACAGTCCTAAATCAGGTCAATTATGGACAATCATTGGAATGGAAAGGCCTTATCATATTTGTCAGGGTGAATTTGAAAGTGCAAGTCACTGTTTCCTACCAAAAGGAAACAGCCAGGGAAAAGGGGACTACTTGGAACGGTACTTCCCAATGTTAGTGGCCATCAATGCTCAAATGCAAAGCTGAAGATGCTTGTTAAACAAATTTGATAAGAAAACTCAGATTTCTCCACTCTAAAATATATGATAATCAAAAGAGAGAAGAGCTACAGTATTTGTGGTACTCATGATTATATCCACACACACCCCCTCCCCCCACCAGGATTTCTACACAACTGGAAGGCAATATGGTGTAATAGAAAAAAAATTAGACATAAATCAGAAGGCCTGGATTCTATTCCTGGCTTTATTGCTAACTAATTGTGTGACCTTGAACAAGTCACTTAACATTGGGATCTCAGATGATCTCTTAAAGGAAGGAAACAAACATTTGATACCTCATTTGACCCTCACAACAACCCTAGGAGGGAGGTGCTATTATTATCCACATTTTACTGTTGAGAGAATGGAGCAAGACAGAGGTCAGGTGACTTGGCCAGGGTCATCTAGCTATAAGTTTCTCAGACTGGATTTGAATTCAGGTCTATCCAGACTCCAGGCCCAATACTTTACCCATTATGCCATTTAACTGCCTCTGTCTTAAAGATCCTTTCCATCTCTATCTTTCAAGACTTGCACATTCTTCATATATAATGCCTCATCATATTTTGAAGTAATTATTGGGTTCTTTTTTTGTAAATAGTATTTATTTTTTCTAATTATATGTAAAGATAGTTTTCAACATTCATTTTTTATAAGATTTTGGGTTCCAATTTTTTTCTCCTTCTCGCTCGTACCCCCTTCCCCAAGATGGCAAGCAATATGATACAGGTTATATAGGGACAATCATGTAAACACTTCCACATTGTCATGTTGTGAAAGAAGAAACAGAACAGAAGGAAAAAGCCACCAAAAAAGAAAAACAACAAAAAAAGTGAAAGTAGTATACTTTGATCTGCATTCAGACTGCATAGTTCTTTCTCTGGATGTAGATAGCATTTGCCGTCATGAATCCTTTGGAATTGTCTTGCCGATCACTGCATTGCTGAGATGAGCTCAGTCAATCATAGTTTATTATTGCACAATGTTGCTGTTGTTGTGTACAATGTTCTCCAGGTTCTGCTCACTTCACTCAGCATCAGTTCATGTAAGTCTTTCCAGGTTTTTCTGAAATCCTCTTGCTTATTATTTTTTATAACAAAATAGTATTCCATTATTCATGGACATCTCCTCAATTTCCAACCCTTTGCCATCACAAAAAGAGCTGCTATATTTTTGTACGTGTGAGTCCATTTCCCTTTTTTATGATCTCTTTGGGATACAGACCCAGTAGTGGTATTTTGGATCAAAGGGTATGCACAGTTTGATTGCCCTTTGGGCATAGTTCCAGGTGGAACTTGGATTAGATTGGTTGGATCAGTTGGATCAGTTCACAACTCTACCAACAGTGCATTAGTACCCCTATTTTCCCACATCTTCTCCAATATTTATCATTTTCCTTTTCTGTCATATTAACCAATCTAATAGGTATGAGGTGGCACCTCAGAATTGTTTTAATTTTCATTTCTCTAATTAATAGTTATTTAGAGAATTTTTCATATGACTATAGATAGCTTTAACAATAATAGCTAGTAATGATATTTTAATAGATTTAAAGATGAAGAAATCTGAAAATTGCTTATTCATATCCTTTGGCCATGTATCAATTGTGGAATGACTTGTATTCTTATAAATTTAATTCAGTTCTCTACATATTTGAGAAATGAGGCCTTTATCAAAGACATTTGCTATAAAGATTGTTTCCCATCTTTCTGCTCTCCTTCTAATCTTGGTTACAGTGGCTTTGTTTGGCAAAAACCTTTTAATTTAATGTAATAAAAATTATCCCTTTTGCATTTCATAATGTCCTCTATCTCTTTTTGGTCATAAATTCTTTCATTCTCTATAGATCTGACAGGTAAACTATTTCTTGCTTTCTTGATTTGCTTACTGTATCACCCTTTATATCTAAATCAGGTATCCATTTTGACTTGATCTTGGTATATGATGTGAGATGTGGGCCTATGCCTAGTTTGTGCCATACTATTTTTCTGTTTTCCCAGCACTTTTTGTCAAATAGTGAGTTCTTATCGCAGAAGCTGTAGTCTTTAGATTTATCAAACAGGAGATTGTTATAGTTATTTACTGTTGTGTCTTGTGTACCTAATCTATTCCACTGATCCACCACTCTGTTTCTTAAGCAGTATCAAATAGTTTTGATGATTGCCACTTTATAATAAAGTTTTACATCTAGTATGGCCAGGCCACCTTCTTTTTTTTTTTAATTAATTCTCTTGATATTCTTGATCTTTTGTTTTTCCAGATGAATTTTGTTATTATTTTTTTGTAGCTCTATAAAATCATTTTTGGTAGTTTGATTGGTATGGCACTGAATAAGTAAATTAAGTAGAATTGTCATTTTTATTACATTATCTCAGCCTACCCATGAGCAATTGACATTTTTCCAATTGTTTAGATCTGACTTTATTTGTATGAAAAATGTTTCGTACTTGTGTTCATATAATTCCTGGGTTTGTCTTGGCAAGTAGACTCCCAAATATTTTATATTGCTTTCTGTGATTTTAAATAGAATTTCTCTTTCTATCTCTTGCTGCTGAGCTTTGTTGGTAATACAAATTCTGATGATTTATGTGGGTTTATCATATATCCTGCAACTTTATTAAAGTTGTTAATTATTTCAAGTAGTTTTTCAGTTGATTCTCTAAGCATACCATCATATCATCTGCGAAGAGTGAGAGTTTTGTTTCTTCATTGCCTATTCTAATTCCTTTGATTTTTCTTCTCTTATTGGTATAGCTAACATTCCTAGTACAATATTGAATAATAGTGGTGATAATGGGCATCCTTGTTTCACCCTTGATCTTATTGGGAAGGCTTCTAGCTTATTCCCATTACAGATAATACTTGCTGATGGTTTTAGATAGATACTACTTATCATTTTAAGGAAAGCTCCACTTATTGCTTTACTCCTTGTGTTTTTAATTGGAATGGGTCCTGTATTTTGTCAAAAGCTTTTTCTGTATCTATTGAGATAATAATATGATTTCTGTTGGTTTCTATACTAATATGGTCAATTATGCTAATAGTTTTCCTAATATTGAATCAGCCCTACATTCCTGATACAAATCCTCACCTGGTTAGAGTGTATTATCCTCGGGAAAAGTTGCTGTAATCTCTTCATGAATATTTTATTTTAAATTTTTGCATTCACATTTGTTAGGGAGATTGGTTTATAATTTTCTTTCTTTTATTTCTTTCTGGTTTAGGTATCAGCACCATATTTGTGTCATAAAAGGAATTTGGTAGGACTCCTTCACCTTTTTTTCCCCAAATAGTTTATTGTGCATTGAAATTAATTGTTCTTTAAGTGTTTGGTAGAATTCACTTGTAAATCTTTCTGGCCCTGGAGATTTTTTCTTAGGGAGTTCACTGATGGCTTGTTCAATTTCTTTTTCTAAAATGAGGTTACTAAAGTATTTTATTACCTTTTCTGCTAATCTGGGCAATTTAAATTTTGTGAATATTCATCCATTTCACATAGATTGTCAGATTTACTAGCATACAGTTGGACAAAATAGCTCCTAATTATTGCTTTAATTTCTTCTTCATTGGTGGAGAAATCACCCTTTTCATTTTTTGACACTAGTAATTTGGTTTTCTTTCTTTTTATAAATCAAATTAACCAAAGGGTTATCTATTTTATTTTTTTCATAAAGCCAGCTCTTAGTTTTATTTATTGGTTCAATAATTTTCTTAATTTCAATTTTATTAATCTCTCCCTCGATTTTCAGGATTTCTAATTTGGTGTTAAATTGGGGATTTTTAATTTGCTCAATTCATTGATCTACTTTTTCTCTTTTTTATTCATGTAAGCATTGAGAGATATAAAATTTCCCCTAAGTACTACTTTGGCTGCATCTCACAAATTTCGGTATATTGTCTCATTATTGTCATTCTCTTTGGTGAAATGATTATTTCTATGATTGGTTGTTTGATCCACTCATTCTTCAGGATTAGATTATTTAGCTTCCAATTCATGTGTGATCTATCTTTCCATGGCTCTTTACTATATGCAATTTTTATTTCAACATGATCTGAAAAGGATGCATTTAATATTTCTGTCTTTCTACATTAGATTGTGAGGTTTTTATGCCCTAGTACATGGTCAATTTTTGTGTAGGTGCCATGTACCACTGAGGAAAAGGTATCTTTCTTTCTATTCCCATTTAGTTTTCTCCAGAGAGTTATCATATCTAACTTTTCTAAAATTCTATTCACATCCTTAACTTCTTTCTTATTTATTTTGTGATTAGATTTACCTAGTTCTGAAAGGGAGAAGTTGAGGTCCTCCACTAGTATAGTTTATTGTCTATTTGTTCCTGTAACTCATTTAACTTCTTCTCTAAGAATTTGGATGTTATACCACATGGTGCATATGTTTAGTATTGATATTCTTCATTGTCTGATACCTTTTGCCTTTGCTTTGTCTGAGATCAGGATTGCTACTTCTGCTTTTTTTTTTAATTTAAGCTGAAGCATAATATAATCTGTTCCAGCCTTTTACCTTTACTCTATATGTATCTCTCTGCTTCAAATGTGTTTCTTGCAAACAACATATTGTAGGATTCTGGTTTTTGATCCACTTTGCTATCTGCTTCCATTTTATGGGAGAGTTCATCCCATTCACATTCACAGTTATGATTACTATCTGTATATTTCCCTCCATCCTATTTTCCCCATTTATACTTCTCTCTTTCTCTCTCCTTTTACCCTGTCTCCCCTCACCAATGTTTTGTTTCTGACCACTACCTCCCTCAATCTGCCCTCCCCTTTACTTTTTCCCCTGCTCTCATACTTCCCTAAAAGGTAAGACAAATTTCCTTACCCAACTGAGAGTGTATGTTATCCCCTCTATGAGCCCACTCTGATGAGAGTAAGGTTCAAATAATGCTCATCCCCTCCCTTCTTTCCCTCTACTGTAATAGGTCTTTTATGCCTCTTATTGTGATATAATTTACCCCATTCTGCCTCCCCCTTTCCTCTTCTTCCAGTATAATCTTTTTTTGTTTGTTTTTACCCCTTAATGTTTTTTTTTTATCATCACATCAAAGGCAACCACACCCTGGGTCTAAGTATACTCCCTCTAACTGCTGTAATAGATACTGTTCTTAAGAGTTACAAGTATTATCTTCTGTAACAACAATGGTACTTGCAGCTACTCTGGCTGTGTAAGGCCAATAACACCAGCACACAGGAGGACTGCTACCGCAGGTTCTTTGATCTGCTTTTCTAAGGAAAGCAACTTTTAGGGGTTTACGATCTCACTTTAATTAGACATACATATATCATTGACTTAGTTCAGCAGAAAAAAGTCAGCACCCTGAATGGAGAGAGAAGCACCAACATCTGGGTTTTCAAAGTTGGGGGTGCTCCTTAATGGCTACTCAGAGTCTCCACACTAACACTCTTCCAATGAGTGAGCCTCCAAAGCAAAACCTCTCCTCCCACAATTCTGAGAGTTCTTGATTCTCGATTCTGAGTTTAATGACTATCCTCTGGCCCTTTTCAGGGCCAGAGGGCTTCATGCCTCTCAAGATCTAATTAGCAGAAGGGTGTGGGCCTTCCTACAAACAAAGGCAAGACTCAATCAAGGCACTTGATTCCCTTAGTACTGAGAAGCCCACCAAAAGAAAAAAAAAACGGTAAAAAGTCCCACTTTGCTTTGTCCTTACATCTTCCCATATAGAAATGTAAACAGTTTAACCTTATTGAATACCATATTGTTGGGTTTTTTTCTTTCCTATTTACCTTTTTTGTGTTTCTTTTGAATTTTGTATTTGATGATCAAATTTTCTGTTTAGCTTTGGTCTTTTCATCAGGAAAGTTTGAAAGTCCCCAATTTCATTGAATGTTCATCTCTTCCCTCAAAAGATTTTGCTCAATTCTGCTGGGTAGTTGATTCTTGGTTGTAATCCAAGCTTTTTTGCCTACAGAATATCATAATCCAAGCCCTCCAATCCTTTAAGGTAGAAGCTGCTAAGTCCTATGTACTCCTGACTGTGGCTCCTTGATATCTGAATTGTTTCTTTCTGGCTACTTGCAGTATTTTCTCATTGACCTGATAGTTCTGGAATTTGGCTACAATATCCCTTGGAGTTTTCATTTTGAGATCTCTTTCAGAAGGTGATTTGTGGATTCTTTCAATGACTATTTTACCATCTGGTTCTAGGATATCAGGGAAGTTTTCCTTGATAATTTCTTGAAAGATGCTGCCCAGGCTTTTTTTTTTTTTTTTTTTGATCATGGCTTTCAGGTAGTCCCATGATTTTCAAGTTATCTCTCCTGGATCTATTTTCTAGGTAACTGTTTTTTTCCAATGATTTCACAGTCTTCTATTTTTCATTCTTTTGGTTTTGTTTTATAATTTCTTGATTTCTCATAAAGTCATTAGCTTCCACTTGCTCCATTCTAATTTTTAAGGAATTATTTTCTTCAGTGAGCTTTTGGACTTCCTTTTCCATTTGGCCAGTTCTGATTTTTAAGGCATTCTTCTCCTCATTGGCTTTTTGGACCTCTTTTGCCATTTGAGTTGTCTATTTTTTAAAGGGTTATTTTCTTCAGTGGTTTTTTTTGGGGGGGGGGCCTCTCCTTTAGCAAGCTATTGACGTGTTTTTCATGATTCTCTTGCATCACTCTCATTTCTCTTCCCAATTTTTCCTCTACTTCTCTTACTTGATTTTCAAAATTCTTTCTGAGATCTTCAGTGGCCTGAGACCAATTTCTATTTTTCTTGGAGACTTTGGATGTAGGAGCTTTGACTTTGT
>JAQQSZ010010726.1:0-12436 GCA_028646595.1 Phalanger gymnotis
AAGAAATTATCAAGAAGAACTGCCCTGATATTCTAGAGCCAGAGGGCAAAATAGAAATTGAAAGAATCCACTGATCACCTCCTCAAATAGATCCCAAAAAGAAATCTCCTAGAAATATTGTTGCCAAATTCCAGAGCTCCCAGATCAAGGAGAAAATATTGCAAACAGCCAGAAAGAAACAATTTGAATATTGTGGAAACACAATCAGAATAACCGAAGATCTAGCAGCCTCTACATTAAGAGATTGAAGGGCTTGGAATACGATATTCTGGAGGTCAGTGGAGCTAGGATTAAAACCAAGAATCACCTACCCATCAAAACTGAGTATCATGCTCCAAGGCAAATATGGATTTTCAATAAAATAGGTGACTTTCAAGCTTTCAGAGTGAAAAGACCAGAGCTGAATAGAAAATTTGACTTTCAAACACAAGAATCAAGAGAAGCATGGAAAGATAATCAAGACAAAGAACAAGAAAAAGAAATCGCAAGGGACTTACTAAAATTGAACTGTTTTGTTTACATTCCTCCATAGAAAGATGATGTATATGATTAATGAAACCCAAGTATTAGGGTAGCTGAAGGGAATATGGATATATGTGTGTGTGTGTGTGTGTATGTATATATGTGTGTGTGTGTGTGTGTGTGTGTGTATGTACATATATAGAGAGAGAAAGGGGGGAAACAAGGCGAGGTGAAGATGAAGGGATGATATCTAAAAGAAATAAAATCAAATTAAGGGATGAGAGAGGAAAATATTGAGACAGGGAGAAAGGAAGAGATAGAATGGGGTACATTATCTTGCATGAAGGTGGCAAGAAATAGCAGTTCTGTAGGAACAGAAGAGAAGGCATGTGAGGGGGAATGAGGGAATCTTGCTCTCATCATATTTGACCTGAGGAGAGAATAACATACACACTCAATTGGGTATCTTACCCCACAGGAAAGAAGGAGGAAAAAGATGAAAAAGGGGCATGATAGAAAGGAGGCCAGATGGGGGAAGAGGTAATCAAAAACAAACACTTTCCAAAAGAGACAGGGTCATGGGAGAAAATTCAATAAAGAGGGATAGGTCAGGAAGGAGCAAAATACAGTTAGTCTTTCACAACATGAGTATTGTGGAAGGGTTTTACATAATGATATGCATGTGACCTATCTTGAATTGCTTGCCTTCTTAGGGAGGGTGGGAGGGAAGGGAATAGGGGAGAGAATTTGGAACTCAAAGTTTTAAAAACTGATGTTCAAAACCAAAAAAAAAAAGTTTTTTCATACAACTAGAAAATAAGATACACAGGCAATTGGGCATAGACAATTATTTTGCCCTACAAGAAAGAAAGGGAAAAGGGGATGGGAGGGGAGTGGGGTGATAGAAGGGAGGGCTGACTGGGGAGCATGGCAACCAGGATATATGCCATCTTAGATTGAGGGGGAGGGTAGAAATGGGGAGAAAATTTGTTATTCAAATTCTTGTGAAAATCAATGCTGAAAACTAAATACATTATATAAATTAAAAAAGAAATGAAGTGGAGTAAGTGACCATCCCTTTTTTGGTTTTTGTTGTTTTCCCTCTCTTTTTCTCAGTGGTGATAGTGGTGGAACTTTAGAAAAGAGTGCATACAATTGTAGGAATGATAGAGCTTTCAATATATTCTTTAAAAATTAACCTGGTTGTTGATATTCTAACTTTCTCTGACAGAGTAACATATTATTGGCATAACTAAAACACATTAGTAATGATATTCTCATGATAAATGAAACAGGAAGACAAATGAAAGTTGCAACAAAGGTGAGATTGTTCAAATAGTCATCCATCATTGATGAGTTTTTTGTCATAATGTGTAGTCAATTTTGATGAAGGTGCCATATAAAACTGAGAAAAAGGTATACTCCTTCCTATTGACATTTAATTTTCTCCAGAGGTCTGTTATAATTAAGTTTCTAAGATTCTATTCATCTCCTGTCTTATTGTATGATAGATTTATCTAGATCTAAGAGGGGGAAGTTTGAAATGATTTTTCTTTTTTGAATTGGGATGTTATGCTTTTGCAGATATGTTTTGATTTTTCTTCATTGTGCCTTTAGCAAGATTTCATTTTCCTAATTATTCCTTTTAATCAGGTCTACTTTTGCTTTTGCTTTGACTGAGGTTATCATTGCAGAATAGATTCTGCTCTAGCTCATTTCACTTCAATGTGTGTCAATCTACTTCAAATGTGTTTCTTATAAAAATATATTGTTGTTTCTGGTTTCTAATCCATTCTGCTATCTGCTTCCATTTCATGGGTGATTTTGTCTCCTTTACATTTATGATTATTAACTGTGTCCCCCACCCTTCTCCAATACTATTTTCTTCTGTTTATCCTTCTCTCTCTTTTGTTATCCTGTCACTTCTAAAAATTCTTTTCTTATTCTGACCACTACCTTCTTTTATCTGTCCTCCCTTTTGTAACCCTTTTTCCCTTTTCACCTTCTTATCCTGCATCTTTGTTGAGTAAGATAGATTTATATTACCAATTGAATATGTGTATATCTTTATCTCTCTTCTCTCTCTCTTTATCTATCTATCACTATTTCTCCCTTCTTTGAACCAATTTTGATGTGAGGATCAAGCCCCTTCCCCTCACCATTCTCCTCTGTGACATTCTCCTCTGTTTCCTTTTATACCTTTTTTATGTGAGATATTTCCCATTCTTTTTCTCCCTTTCCATTTCTTTCAAAACATCCCTCTATCTCACCTGTCCAATTATATCTTCCCAACATAATTGACCCACTCTCACATGTCTATGTCAAGTTTTTAAATGCCCTAATAACGATAATGTTCTTAGAAGTTCCCCATATTATCTTACCACATATAAAAATAAACAGTGAATCCCCAAACCAATAAGTCCAATTCAACAAATCATCAAATGTATCCCCAAACAAGTGAGTCCATTTCACTATAACAGCAAGAAAATTAAAAGACAATATTGCAGCAGGGAGCTAAGGCATCCTGTCAACTTCTGGTCTGCTGGTGCTTTCCCGTAAATGCTTACTCACAAATCCAAGTTTTGTACTTGCCTAAATGGTCTCTTCCAGCAGTTCTGAGAACACCTGAAGTTCTGAAAACTTAGGGTTTCACACCTCTTGTGACCTAAATAGCAAAAGGGTGTGGGCCTCCCTGCAAACAAGACTCCCCTAATCAAGGTTCCCTTAACTAGCTCCACCTGAGACCTGTTAATTGGATTAATGGGCGAGGAAGATCTTTAATGACATTAACACCACACCTTCATGCTTCTCTTTCATTTTGTATTTGAAAGTCAGATTTCTTATTTGGCTCTGGTCCTTTCACCAGGAGTTCATGAAAATCCTCTATTTCTTCAAATATCTATTTTCCCCTTGAAGGATTAAACAGTTTTGCTGGGCAGATTGTTCTTGTTTGTACTCCCAGCTATTTTGCCTTCTAGAATGTCATATTCCAAGCCTCCCCACCCCCCATTTAATATGGTGGCTACTAAATCTAGTGTAATCCTGAATATGGATCTATGGTGTTTGAATTGTTTCTTTCTGGCTACTTGAAATATTTTCTCTTTGATCCTGGAATTTGTCTATAATTTCTCTGGGAGCTTTCATTTTGGAATCTGTTTCAGGTTGTGATTGGTGGATTCTTTCAATTTCTATTTTACCCTCTGGTTCTAAGACATAGGGACAATTTACCTTCCTAATTTCTTAAAATATGATTTTTAGGCTCTTTCTTTGATCATGGTTTTCAGATTATCTGATCATTTTCAAATTATTCCTTTTTGATCTTTTCTTCAGGTCTATTGTCTTTCCAATGAGGCATTTCATATTTTCTTCTATTTTTCATCCTTTTGCCTTTGTCTTTGGCTTGTCCAATTTTAACTTTTAAGGAATTTCTTCACTCAGTTTTATGCCTTTTCTTCCATTTTGTCAATTCTGCTTTTTGGGGGAAATTTTCCTCCAGTGAACTTGTCTACCTCTTTTTCCATTTGGTCAATTCTGGTTTTTAAGGTGCTTTTTCTTCAGTAATTTTGTGCCTCTTTTACCAAGTTAATTGTCTTGTCCAGGTTTACTTCTCTTGCTTGCATTTCTTCACCTATTTTTTTCTCTCCCATTCTTTTTTTAAAGTTTTTATTTTATTTTATTTTACCAAAATAAAATTTAAAAATAGAGAAAAGAAACAAAAACATATATAAACAAATATAAAGTAAGAAATAAAAAAGCATGTCATGCGCATAGCAGAACATAGAAGAGGATTCAAAATATGTAACAATAAATTTTCATTTCAAGAATGCCTCTATGATAAATAATGCATCTTGTGTTGAGAATTGTCTATCTTTTCTTTGCTTCCTTGTATTATCTTTTGTTCTCTGCTGTGCATTTTCAAACTTTGTTCTTTTTTCCCCTCCCCCAAAAGGCTACAATGTAATTTAGATATATTTCTTGATATATACATACATACATACAGATATATACATACACTTATGCATATATACATGTGAATATAGACATACATTTTCCCAAACATACTCTACTCCTGCTCTTTTTTTTTATATTTGTACATATATTTTGTTTTCTCTCCTTCTGTCTCCTCTACTTTACTTCTACCCACTACATCACCTTCCTTTTACTTGCCTACCCACCCTCCTCCACCAACCACCCTGCCCTCCTATTACTTGCATTCCTTCCCTCTAAGGATCCCTCCCCTATCCTCCCATTCTCATTCTCCACCAAATATCCTGCCCTCCTAATACTTGCCTTCCCCCCTCCAAAAGTCCCTTTCCTATCTTCCCATTCCCATTGATCTGAACTCCCTTTTCCTATTCCCTCATTCTCCCCTTTAAAAAAATCCCTCTTTTGTCTTCGTCTCTCTCTTTTCCTTTCCCCACTCACTATACCCCTACCATTTCATTTCTTCTAAATTTAGAAGACTTTTATACTCTTCCAGATAGATATGTATTGTTCCCTCTTAAACCCATTTGCCATGAAAGTAGGTTTCTAGAAATACCAGCCCTCCTCCCCCATCTAAATCTTCTGTATCTTTTCTTATTCTTGCAACTCTTTTGTATAAAATAGTTACTGTTTTAGCTATGTCTAAATGGTTTCACTTTTTAAATTCATATCATAGTCAGGTTTATCCCCCTCTTTCTTATGAGCTTGACAATTATTAATAAGAATGTTAGACATACATTTTTACATTTTATGTTGTAAAAAAGGTAAGCAATCTGCTCTTATGGATCCCTTATAGTCAGTCTTTGGTATGTACCTTATGTTTCTCTTGCTTCTTGTGTGTTGAATCTTCTATTAAGTTGGGGATTCTTCTTAACAAAGTCTTGAAAGTCTGAGGGTTTGTCAAATGTCCATTTTCTTCATTCAAGATAATATTAAATTTTGAAGGGTATGATGTTTTTGTCCAGAGCCCCAGATCTTTTGCTCTTTGATATATTGTGTTCCAAGACCTGCAGTACTTTAATATCTCTGTTGCTAGATCTTGTGCAATTGTACTTGTGGCACCATTGTATTTAAATTGTTTTAGTCTTGATGCTTTTAATATTTTATCCTTGAGCCTGGGGTTTCAGAATTTGACTATGATATTCCTATGAGTTTTCCTCATAGGATCTCTTTTAACTGGTGTTTGATGGATTTTCTCTATATCTACTTCCCTGCCTTGTTCTAATGCTTCAGGACAATTTTCTTTCATTATTTCTTGTATATAAATTCTTTTTGCATAAGTGAAAATTTGATGTTGCTCTGGGTTTCTTTACTTCAATATCCTCCTCTGAAGATGAGCCCCAGTTATCTCTACTCCCATAATAGGTCTCTATGATTGGATTCTTTCTCCTTTGCCTGTGCATTTTTTTTTTTTGGTGTGCTAATAACTTGATTTTTGTAATCACCTCTAACCCTGGAGTATAGGAAATGGTGACTCTTGCCCCAGATCTTCAGTTCTCTCTTCCAGCTTGGAACCAAAGCCAAACCTCCAACCTCCTGTAAGTGCCCACAGCAAGGGGCTTTCTGCCCCACTGCTTATGCACTCACCAGGTATGTGATGGTTCCTTCTCACCCCTACCCTTCTTCAGAGCACAGCTGGGTCTGGCGTTCCTCATCAGCAGAGGTTCCTGCAATCTTCCTGGGATCAAAGGCATGACTCCCTTCAATATCCCTGGGTGAAAAGTTCCTAGGCCTGAGGCCTAGGCAGCCTCTCAAACCAACTGACCCTGGGGCTTTCCACTAGTTATTTAAGTGGCTTGCCACTTGTTAAAATGGAACCTAGCCTGGAGGTGTTTACTCCTCACAGGGACTAAACCTGGTCCTGGCATTTTTCTTCAGATCTTCTCAAACTGTACAAAGAAGATCCCAATTCTGGCCCTATTTTTCTTTGTCTCCACCCACATTTTGTTTGCCCTAAGGTGCTATTTTAACTCTTTTGTGGGGGAAAATCTTGGGAGCTTGGAATTTTATGACCTACTGTGGCATTTTCCCAGAATCCTCTCTCTCCTGCTCTTATTTGATTTTGAATATCATCTTTTTAACTCTTTAATAAAATTTTGCTGGGCTTGTATACAATTCAGATTTTTCTTTGAGGCTTTCCTTGTCACTGCTTTGACTTCATTTTCTTCTGAGTTTGTGTCTTCATCTTCCCTATCCCCCAGTAGAGTTTTATAATCAGTTTTTCTTTTGCTCATTTTCCATACTATTTCTTGATCTTGACTTTTGTATTAAAATTGGCTTCTGTTCCTAGCCTGAGTGAGATGTGTTACTATCTGTAGCTTCAGTTTATTTGCTTTTTTTGCTTTTCACTGAAGTTTTCTCAACTATTTCTGGGAGTTTGGAAGTTTTGGGTGCTTGCAAGGTGCTGTGAAGTGAGTACATGCATGGTCAGTTTTTGCCTGATTTCCACTCTGGTCCCTTGGAATGGCAAAGAATACTGTCCCTTGTGCTTACTGCTGCTTTGGGACTGGAAATGATAGTGTTCCTCAGAATTCCTGATGTCTTGGAACCAGGAGTGATATTGTGCCTCAGGGTCCCTGATCCCTTGTGACCAAATGTAAACGTGATGCTCAGGGCTTCTGCTGTCTCTTGACTGAAAATCCAACTCTCCACCCTTGAAATATGACCCAGAAGTGGGTTTAAGCAATGAAATTGTCAAAGAGCATCTGGTCCTGTATCCAGGACTATAATAACCTCTTTCTAACCAGTCACCAGGTTCCCTTCCCACCTTTGACTTCCTGACACTGTTGCAACTTCTGTCACTACCACCTAATCCAACCAATGATGTTTCATCCACAAGCGATTTCGGCAAGCCTCTGCCACCATGTCCCAAATCACTCTTCTTGACCTCCTAAGTTGTCTTTTGATGGAAGAATGTCTTAGTCTGACTTATTTGGTGGGGTAATCCGCCTTTGCAGAATTTCATGTGAGGTGTTATTTTAAAGTTTTTTTTTTGGAGGGTAATGTTTGTGGATCTCAACTGAGTGCTTTCTTTACCCCATTCTTGATAACCCTTTAACATCTGTCAAAGCACAGAATAGGCATCAGTTTCTACATGAAGACTTTCCTGATACCACCCCTCAAGGTTTTGCAAATCTATTAGGCAGTCAATATGCATTTATTAAGCAACTATTGTTAGAGTCCGTTTGCTTGTGAATGGAAAGAGTCCAGGGACTACAGGAGTAGGCAATCACAGAGCTCTTTATTAGTGGTTACATCCAGGGAATCCATCCTAATGATGGAGACCCCGACTCTAGGTTTTAGGCAGAATTTATAGGATACAGAAACAAAGAGTTAGTTAATTAAAGTACAGAGGCAATTAATGCACACAGCAAAGTCAGCATTCCGTTCTTATCAGTTCCTGGGGTTCGGACATCCTGACGCCTCCAGTTTGTCTTCTTCTTATCTGTAGAGACAACTCCTATCTGGGGGTAGTTAATCTTGTAGGGTCCCACCTGGAGGTAATAACTCTTATTGGGGCAATTCGTCCCTAGCTGGAGGTAGTTAATCTTATAGGGCCTCTTCCCAAGGTGACAACTCTTGGAACGCTAATGGTCACTCCATGCATCCTGTATTTTCAACTATTTTCTTGTTACAACTATTAACCCTTTCCTAGGTCCCTATACTAGATCCCTACACTATTATGTATTATTCCTTCTTAAAAACACTATGCAAAAACAAAATAGGCAAATGATATTCTCTGATCTCAAGGAGCTCATATTTTATATGTGACTTTCTACACACTTTGTGAATATTCATTTGGGTAAAATTTGTATCTCTCTCCAAAGATAACGTATAACTATAGCTACTTCATAAATAATTATTTTGAAATGAATTGAATTGCAAGGTAGTGTGATAGACACTGATTACTCAAAGACAAACATGAGAGAAATGACTAGCATTCTTTCTCTCTAACTCAATTGCTTCCCTTTCCCTTTCTCTGGACATTTCTATTAAAGAGTTTGAGGTGTTTCTCTCTCCCTTTACCCACCCTATTCTTATCCCCATTTCCTTCATCCTTTTTATTCCTTTTGTTAGAGACTTTCAAAGGTATACTTTTGTATTGTTTTATTTTGGGATGGGGGTGGATGCTGATAATAGGAAAAGTAGTTTTCTTTCCCTAAATAAGATGCTAGAGAAGTTAAATCCTTGGCTGCCTGTACTACTCCATTACTCTAAAGGTCAATCTATTAATATTTTAAGATGCAACTTTTTATCACCTTCTTTGATACAATGTGTGCTTCAGTGGAGTTGCATTTTTTTTATACTTATAAATCCTGTTTTCTGGCAAGGAAAAGAGATCTTGCTTCCTAAGCTTCCTCCCCCACCTCCTCTCATTCTCTCAAGGAAGAACCATGATGCAAAATTCTTTATATCTTCATATTGTGACAAATGATATATTCTATCTGCTATTGTACACTCAAGGGTAGGAGATTTTAGCTCAGAACAAGTTTTAAATGGCTGTGTTGCCTCCTTAATTGTACATAGAAAGCTTATCGGTGCAACCATTAAGGATAAACCCTAAGTACAGAATGTTTGGTATAATTGGAAATGTTCACCTCTCTTTTTATAACCCTGGGGCTAGGAGTCAATATGTTTAAGTAAAGATTCCTCTTAAACAGAGTGATGAGCGTGAAGATTGAGAAGAGAATGGTATAATGTTTATTCACTAAAACAGGGAAAAAAAGAAAATGCTGCATGCTTCTGACAATTTTTTTATTCTTTCTGTCCCTCCTCATTTTTTCCCACCTTCAGGTGATTTTTATTCTTCAACAAGTCCTCTCCTGCATTCCTCCCCCATTTCAAAACACAAATATAAAAGCAAGTTATAAAGCATACACAATATTTACCTTTATCTTAACCCCCTGTCAAATCCCAGAATGAAAATGGCATGGCGAACAGAACATTGTCCTAGGATACTGAATTTTGAGGGTGCTGACAGGACTTGTAGTTCTTCAGCACATTCAAGTTACAAGACCTCCTTGTTACTGTTAGTTTGATGGAAAGGATAGCTAGATCTTTAGTTACTTTAAACAATAGGACAGCTTACCAACCAGATGAAAGGGTAAGAGAGTAGTCAAGGAAGGGTAGAGTCAAACTCAAGAGCATATAATTGGTTATTCATTATTGATGTCAGTGGCAGGGAAATACAAGGAACTTGTCATAGAGGCTACCTTAATATATCATGGGGATAGAAGTTGCTAACAGAAGATTCTACATATTGAGGTTCCAGA
The DNA here is from genome assembly GCA_028646595.1 of Phalanger gymnotis. Lineage (NCBI taxonomy): Eukaryota > Metazoa > Chordata > Mammalia > Diprotodontia > Phalangeridae > Phalanger > Phalanger gymnotis. The sequence goes on from JAQQSZ010010726.1 coordinate 9,720, forward strand.
AGAAAAGAAATTGAAGTGGCCAGTAAGATGAAAGGATTGAACTTAAAGCAGAATCAGCCTGACAAAAACACGAGTCCTTATAGTTCTCTGAGATCTTCATTGTATCTTCCCACTAAAAAAAAGAAAGGTATTTTGGATTATCATATATAAAAATAAAAAATTGAATCTTAGTATGAAATATAAATTAATCTCTATCTTGGCACAAAATTTGAATCTATTCTGTTCTAAAATAAAAATACATTTGAGATCTTAAGTATACATTCAAACATTTCCTTTATTTATTCAGCACCAGAATATATAGTGAGCATAACTCCCTTTGCATTTCCATTGTGTTCTAAAAAAATTAAAGATTCATTTTAGGCAAGGAGAAAGATTCTTACATGGTCCTCAAGTGGGCCTTCCCAGTCCGCAAGACAATCCATCCAAGATAATCTTTCTGCTTCATGAGTTTCATTATGACTTTCACTAATTCTTTGTGAACTAATTCTTCACTAATTGATTTAGTCCATTGCTTTTTTGTTTGCTATTCCACTAAATTTATGAACTAAATTGTTTCTTATTGCCACCTTCATGATGTTGGCTTTTTACCTAGTAATACAAATAGCTGCCTGACAAATTCTTTAATTTTCCTCTCTTTTCTGAGTTTCCTTTATTGTTTTCTTTACATTGGTGTTAGATTTGTGTCAGGTTAATTACCTATTATTTTTATGAATAGCATTAGTTTTCATTTCATTACCTGTCTATTCATTTACATATTCATTCATCCATTTATTCATTTGATTGATTGATACATTCATTTTTATTTAGTTTCATAATCATACTTGCTTTATCTGGTTTAGCTAACTTTTAATCACCCATAACATAATCCTCTAGATATTCTCCAGTTTATCATTCTTAAACTGTTCTTAAACTGTAGTCTGTATATCTGGGCAGAGTATCCTAGTCATGGGCTGACCAAAGCAATCTAAAGTTACCTACCTTGGTATGTATCTTACATAATATACATAAAATACAATATACAGTATATGATATTATTTATGTTCATAATACTTTAAAACATTTTCATCTTATTTTATTTTTTCCAAATTTCATGTAAAAACAATATTTAACATTCATTAAAAATGAGTTTCAAATTCTCTGTATTCCTTTCTCCTCTGGCTTCCCATTGAGAAGGCAAATAATTTGATATAGGTTATGCACACAACCATGCAAAACATATTTCTATTAGTCACATTATGAAAGAAAGCAAATAAAAAAAGAAAAAAACCAGGAAAAAACAGAGTTTGAAAATATGTTCCTATATGCATTCTGACTCCATCAACTTTTTATTTGGAGGTAGATATACTTTTTCATCATAACTTCTTTGGTATTATCTCTTACATCATCATATTGCTAAGAATAGTTAAGTCGTTCACAGTTGTTCATCATATAATATTGCTGTTACTGTGTACAATGTTCTACTGATTCTGCTCATTTCACTTTTCTTCAGTTACATAAATCTTTTCAGGTTTTTGTGAGAGCATATAGCTCATCATTTCTCATATACAATAGTATTCCATCACAATTATATATGACAAATTCTTAAACCGTTCCCAAATTGATAGGCATCCTATCATTTTCTAATTCTTTGCCACCACAAAATGAGCTGCAAAGAATATTTTTGTACCTTTATCTTTTTTTAATCTCACTGGGATAGAGAGCTGGTAGTGGTATTGGTGGATCAAAAGGTGTGCACAATTTAAAAGCCCTTTGAGCATAGCTCTAGATTGATCCACAAGATAATTGATTCAGTTCACAACTGCACTCCTAACCATTTTGGGGCTGAAAGTTCTGAAAGCTACTGCTGCTGATTCAGTTGTCTACAAGGTTTGCTGATGTCTTGTTGGGAAATTGACTCAATGTGGCTGCATTCTATTCTCACTCTGGTGTGACAAATATTTCCTGCCGCCTTTTAAGTTTTCTCAGGCTGTAAAATTTTTCACCCTGTCCTTTCATGGGTTCAGCCACTCCAGAATTCATTTTGAGGCATCATTTTGCAGTTGTTTAGAGGAGAATTTTGGAGAGCTCAAGTGAGTCCCTGCCTTTTCTTTGCCCCTTTCTAAAACTTCTATTAATGCAGTCATACATAGCATTTGTTACTTAGCAGACTTATCATACCCCTAACTCATATTGAAGTTTTAGTCGCATAATATCTTTGTCTATCATTCATCCTTTACCTTCAGAGACATATCTTTTAATCTTAATGAATAACTTTACCCAACACAAGTTCAATGTGGGGTACTTTGGGTAATTGTAAATAATTCAGACTTGACTGAACTGTGAATTCAGTGACTTCTCTACCATTAGAGTAGAAAGGAAGTTTGCGTTAATGGTAAAACAGGCATGATGATAGACTAGCAAAATTTTAAAAAGGAAAATAAAGATGTACAATCACATTGAATGCCACTCCCCATACAAAATGAAAGGATGCATTTTCCCATGAAACCTTATTATTCTTTAATTAGGTTATTTACTTTTAGCTTCTGTGTTGTTAAGCAAAATTGTCTCATTAGCATGGCTTTTGTTTCTTTTGAGTGGAAGTACTTTCAGCTGTTAAGTGCTAAGCCCCAGGGCCAGGGCCCTGTCAGGTGTGAAACCTGTGTGGGTGTGGATTGGTGACTTAGGAGGGGCCAGCTGGGGAACCAATGGTCTCTGGTCATTGAGGCGGGCCTTGAGAA
>JAQQSZ010010727.1:0-12436 GCA_028646595.1 Phalanger gymnotis
GCTGGGGGCTGGGAGCTCAGTGTGGGACAGACCTTACCCTGAGACCATCCAGGCTGTCCTGGGCTGGGGCCCTGCTTCCCTCTGCCACTTTGTGGGTTCTGCAGCTCTAGAATTGGTTCAGAGACATTGTTTTATAGGTTTTTGGAGGGACTTGGTGGGGAGCTCACGCCAGTCACTGCTTCCCAGCCGCCATCTTGGCTCTGCCCCCCCATTTCTAATTTTTAATGAATTACTTTCTTCAGTGGGATTTTGTACCTCTTTCTATTTGGCTAATTCTGCTCTTTTAAGAAGTTCTTTTCTTCAGTGATTTTTGTGCCTTTTTTATCAAGCTCTTAATTCTCTTTTCATAATTTTCTTGCATCATTTTCATTCACCCCCCCCCATTTTTTCTCTACCACTCTTACTTCTTTCTTCAAATCATCCAGGAATTCTTATTGGACTTGTATCCAATTAGCATTTTTCTTTGAAGATATTTATTTATTTATTTATGTTTTGGTAGCTGTTTTTACTTTACTATCTTTTTTTCTGAGTTTATGTCTTGATCTTCCCTTACACATACTTTTTATGGTAAAATTGCTTGTTTGACATTTTCCAGTCTACTTCTTGACTTTTATCATTATGATAAATTTGGGGTCTGCTTACCTGGGAGTGGGGAGGCATTGTCCCAAGTTTGACGCTTGTTTGTCAGAGCTTGTTCCTGTTTTCAGAGCTTGTTCCACAGTTCTGCATTTTTTTGGTGCTTCCAAGGTAATGTGATACCGGGAGAGGCCTGGTTACTGCTTTCCTGTTCTGAACTCTGATCTTTACCCAAGAAGTGTTCCTGTTTCTCTGCAGCTGCACTTGCTAGTGTTCTTCTTTGCCATAGAACTATAACCAGGTTCCCTGCTCGCTTGTTACTGATCATATCAGTATTCCTCACTGTCCTGGAACTGTTACCCAGAAGTAGATAGGAGTTGCCAATCAATGCCAGCTGTACCCAGTGCCAGCAAAGGTCACATAATCTCTTTCTGACCAGTCGTCTGACCCCCTTACCAGCTCTGGACTGAGAGCTTCTGAAGTTGCCATGGCCACTATTGCTGTTGCCATATGTGTATACTTAGAACAGACCTTGACTAGATCTCTATTCTGGTGTTACAGACTTCCCTTGACTACCTTTTAAGTTTCCTTAGACTGAGAAAATGTCTTAACCCTACTTTTTCTTGGCTCTGCTGCTCCAAAATTTGATTTGAGATGCTATTTTAAAGTTGTTTGGATGGGAATGTTGGGAGAATTCAGAAAGATGGGTGTCTCTAATACACTTTCTATTCTAATTTTCAAGGACACTGTCTTTCTATGTTTTTCATTAGAATCTTTCATTTCTGTACTCTTTCCCTCTCATTTCATTTAAAATAACACTTAAATCCTTTTAATAAAATCATTTATTTTATTTCTCTTAGGAAATTCACTTTATGCTGTGGCTATTCTGTGACTTGGCCTGTAGCAGTTTTGGAGTTATTTACCTCTTGTTGATTTATGTCTTGGCCTCCCCTAGCATCATAATACATCCCCATCTTTTGTTTTAATTGTTTGTCCAATCTTGTTTTCTGTGTGTGGACTTTGTGTTAGATCATGTTCTATATATTTCTGGTGGGACAATTAAAACTTTTATGATTCTTGCTTGTTTTATCTAGTGTCAGGATCATTTGGGGGCGGGGTATTGAATGCCATCATTCTCAAGGATCATAGCAATGTTTTGAGACAGAGAGCTTCAGACTTTGAACAAGTCCTATAAAATCAAAGATACAGTCCAATGACTGCCTTCCCAGGCTTTCCAGGCTTTTGAAGTAAAATGATTTGTTGCAACTCCTCTTAGATAGTGGAAAGGTTCAGCAGATTCATAGTGATTCTGCTGTTGGTCTAGCCCTCTTCTAGGCCCAAAGATGACTCTATTCTATTTTGGTAACCAGGGCTGCTGATGTAGAACAGTTCAGAACTCTTTGAGATAAGTCTTCAGTCAGTCTCTTCTGTCAGAACTGAAGGCATTTGTTGGCTTGGGTCTGAAGGTAAGCTCATGATAGGCTCTGGGACATCCTATGCTGCTGTCCTGGTCCTTGAACTGATCTAGTGAACTAATTTGGCTCTTCCAAGCACCTGGCCTGCTTCTGTTCTCACCCATAGACTGAACCTCTAAATGCTCTGGGTGAACCAGAATGCTGATTTAACCCTGTTCTGGGTTTGGAGCTAAGTCTGGAATCTATTTTTGACAATTCTCTACTGGTATCTGTTTGAAGCCTTGGGGGCTGACTTTGCAATCTCAGCCCCTCTGGGAGAGATCATAATGCTTATTTGGGTATGAGACTGAATCTGAGAATTTGTTCCACCTCTGTTCCAAAGTTTTTGCCACGGTCTATTATTTGTTGGTCAAATTTGTGGTCTTGGAATGAACAGATGACCCAACGTAGTTTATTCTTACATTGTCTGAGCATTTAATCAGTCTGGAGCTCTTCTTAGAGCTTTGTTCCAGGCTAGGGTCAGTTGGGGCTATACTACTTCCTGCTATTCCAGCATCTTAGCTGGTATCCTCAGTATGCATTTTCTCATTCTTCTCTAGGTCTAACCTAACCTTGTTGATTATAATTATCCTGGACTCAATTTTATAGCATTTTTTTTTCATTGTTCTAATCAATATGTACATTTACTTCAAGGTTCAGTTTTCTTAACTCTGTATTAGTTCATATGTCTTTTCATGATTCTCTGAATTTTTCATGCATTTTGCTTCTTATATTGTAATAATATTCCCTCATATTCAATTTATCACAATTTATTTAATTATTTCCCAATCAATAGGCACCTATTTTGTTTCTAGTTACTGCCATTCCAAATATTGTTGCAATGAATATTAATGTGAGAGATGTCTTTCTGTCTTTGACTTCTTTGAAATATTTGCCCAGCAAGTGAGATCTCTGTGCCAAAGGACATGAATGTTTTAATCACTTATTTTTAAGCATAATTCCAAACTTGTTTTTTGAATGGTTATGCCAATTTACAGTTGTACATCTTATGCCTTTTTAAAAAAATTATGTGTAGAATGCAATAATTATTTCAGCTCTTAGGATCATGAACTTAGATTTCCTAAATTTTAGCATCCTAACAATCAAAGGATTAAATTGAATTAATGTTATTTTGGACAGAGAATTCTTTGTTTCTTTATTTCCGAAGAATAAGATAAGGTATGGCTGAATGCTTAGAGAAATAAATTTATGAGATGCTTTGAATAAACCTACATGCACAAAATTTTCCTTTGTAACTCTCCCAAAAGATTTATAGGTCATATCGGGGATCAGTGCTTTGTTGTTTTAATAAAACCATGGTAAAATTGTTTTCTTTACATCTGCAATGCTTGCTTTTATTTTTACATTTTAAGGACTACACTTTAGCATCACCAGCCATTAAACAATTGTCCTTGCTTCCTACTCATAAGAGTCAAGTTAAGGCGAAGGCTACAGACAAACAGATTGTACAAGAGGATGTACTCTTATGTACTCTCCCTAGCTATATTATTGTCTGCTTTCTTAGACCTGGAAAATGTTACCTAGAGAGAAACAGAGTATGACCTCAAAATTGTTGACAGTCAATCAGAATCTTTAGTATAGAAATCCTAAAGGAAGCAAACAAATAAAAAGGTGGAAACAAATTTTAGGTTCACGTTGTTTTATTCTCGGCAATAGAATGACAATTCCATTAAGAGTAATGTGTTTTGAGAACCCTAGCAGAAAGGCTAGCATTCTTTTGCAATCCAGAGCCTCATTATAATTCTAAAACTTAAGCATAATCCTTCGATTTGATAAGTGACATTCAGGGGGTTTAAAATGGAAGCAAATAATGGTTCACTTAGAATCATCTCCATGGAAATTTTCAAAGGCACAATATTACAATAAATTTACTCAATATATTAAATAATCTCTCTCTCTCTCTCTCTCTCTCTCTCTCTCTCTCTCTCTCTCTCTCTCTCTCCTCTCCTCTCCTCTCCTCTCCTCTCCTCTCCTCTCCTTTCTTGCCCTGTTTTCTCTCTCAAACACAGAGACCATACAAGGAGGACTCAGAGTCTTAATATATTTGAATCAAATAGTTTTCTGTATTGTAGCACATAGATGACATAGCAGCAAAATATTTAAATTCACCAAAATTTCTATATGTACCCATGTATAATAAGTTATCTCCTCTGTTTCTGCTTTCTTCCATTATAAGGTCTTTGGAAGTGGCATTTGGAAATCCTTGAACTCCCTATACCTATAGCTCATAGGGAAAAAGATTATGGATGTGTTTGGAACTCCTTTGTATCACAAACCATAATATAGGAAAACAAGTTGAAGAGAGAAGAGAGAGAAATCTTCTCCTCTAGTGTACCAGCCAAATGTGAGTCACTATAGCTGAAACTTTGAGAGTCAATGATTCTCCCTTGTCTTGCTCCAATTCTCTCTACTCCAGTATTTTGGTCTCTCATCCATAACACTTATCTGTAGCACACATACTACTCCCATACCAATCCTAATGAAAGCTCAAAAGACTTTAAAACTTAGGACAGTAATGGCTCAAATGTTGCTGTGTGCCTGGAGGTTCAAAAATGAAATTATTAAAAGAAATTAATTGAAAAAAAATCATGCAACCCTGGTTAGCATAGCATAGATTTCATCTTATTGAGGCTTCCTCCATCCTATTGAGCTCAGAGAAGTGTGCAGTCCCTGAAGTTCTTAGTGAGAAGGGAAAAAAACAGTATCTCACATGCATGCTTTAGTAATAAGCTGTATTTCTGCTTTCTTCCTCTCCTCAAATGATCATTATCCTTGGCCAAGAGGGAAATCACATTTTTAAAAGATAAGAGGGAAAAGCATGGGAGTGGATTATATTTTTGTATCCAGAAATTAAACTGCATCATAGGCTAGAGCTAGCAGGCATCTTAGAGATTATGAAGTCCAACATCTACTTACAGACAAAAGTGAAGCACAAGAGAAGTTAGGTAATTGGTCACACAGTTAAATAGGTGCAGAGATAGAAGAAATAAGTTGCCATATAGAGAGGGATGGTCCTAGAGCAAGAGGACCTAGTTTCCACTGTGACAATCCCTGTGTAACTTCAGAAAAAGTCAATTCATCTCCCAGGGCCTTCAACTTCATCAGAAAATGAGGTGCTTAGATGAAAATGATCTTACAAGCTTGAACACCAGTTGCATGAGGGTGCATCCATGACCCATTTTTACTGCACTTTTACTCAGCCTTAAGTACAAACAGACAGTTCATCAGTGTATGTGGCCTATCACATCCGACAAGTGAACAAATATATCAGTATTTGGGTATACTATTTATATCTTGTTCAATAAATCTGAAATAATTAATGTTTTTGGTTTTGCCATCCCATAAAAGACATAGCAATTCATTGGTCATTTATCTGTGATAAAAATAGTCAGTAATTTGATGTGTGGAGGAAGAGACCTGGAGAAGATCTTTTTTGAAATATTAACTGTATAGGGCATTACCCTATTGTTTCAATGCTCTTAGTTTTGATAATTTGTTGGAAGTGAGTATCACCACAGTAACTCAGTTTGATGAAAATCATGAGCTCATAAAATAACACTAGTATCAAGGCACACATTTTTATCACTTTATTGATTTTTGTTGTTATTGTTGAAGGTGAAAACCTCCAACCAAGAAGCTGTAGCATACACAGTGGCCACACTCCGATAAACCATCTTGGCAGATGAGCTAACCAAAGGGACTCATACCCGCTGGTGAGTTAGGAGAACACCTACCCCAAGCATGTGATGACTTGCCCCTGTGGAATAGATAGATGAGAACAATGTGTTCCAACAACTATGCAGGTGGCTGAGGTAGTTGCTATAAAGTGCACAGAGCTTGGTCAAACAATGAAGATGCCAAGGTCATCCTTTGCATCCCAGGCTGTTGCCAATTGCCTTGACTTTTGTCCTATCACTGTACTTAGATTGCTCAGGAAAGAGAGTGAGGCTGATTACCGTGTGCAACTCTGCCTCACTTAAATCCAATTCACAAACAAATCAAGACATTACCTGTGATGTCATTGGTCCTCTTTGAAAACAAAACAACAAGCACATCTTTAAATTTAATGTTGAAGATCCATTCCTGGGATCCCCAGAAGCTGGAATACTATGGCACTTCCTTCTCCACTAAGGGATCTCTTTCCTCTGGACCCAAGCATGAAGTTTGGAAGAGATGTAATCCTGGAGGGCCTGGCCTCTATTGAGATGTATCAGGCTTCCTTCTCCACACACATTAACTCATTAAATTCCCATCCAGGTGCCCTGGGTAAAAGTTTAGTTACAGCTTAGGTTATGGTACACTCCCAGGGCTTTCCAAAAAGTGAGAAATAGAAAGGCATTTAATGTGCAATAAAATAAGGCACATATAGTAGTAAGGCAAAATTCATGACCTTGGAGAGGGCCATGGATATACCTAAGTGGCTCAGAATCACCAAGTATACGGAACTCTCTCCAGAGCATCAAATCCAAGGACCAATGCCCTTAATTTGATATAGTAGCAATAATATTCAAAAACAGATAAGCCCACCTCACTGTAGTAACAAGGAAATTATAACAAAATATTACAACAAGGAACCAAGACATACTTGTAACTTCCCCTCACTGCTAGGGCCTTCCTATAAAAGATCACTCACAATTCTTAAGTCTTCTAGCTCAGGACTCTCACCTGCAGCCTTGCTGACTCTGAGTTCCTTGATCTCCACAACTCTCTCTTGTTCAGCACTCTCTGCTCTGCACTCTCTCTGGATGCTAACTCTGTGCTTCTGAATCCTGCTTCTCTCTGCTTTGCTGCTCCTAGTTCTGCTGCTCCCAGTTCTGGGCTCTCTCTTTATACAATCCTAGCCATCATTTGATTGACTAGAACTCAGTGCACATATCACTGGCTCTGGTCTTAGCAACACCCCTTAGGGCCCTGAGGGCTTCACATATTGAATAGGCACCATTGGCCTATTCAATTGCCTTAACATTAACTTAACTTAACAATAAATTATTTTCTAAACATACTAATTCACCCTGATATAAAGTGTCTAAGCTAGTAGGCTTGCCTCTAAGTAAGGATCTGATGACTCACTAATATGAATTTCTAATGCATTACAAATGCAGACAATGAGATTCATTTATGAACTTGTCTTTCTGGTTTGGAAGACTCCTGTGAAATATGGACATGAGTATATTATTGATTTTTCTTGTTGATTTATCTGAAGTCCTGCCTACCCCTTCCCTACAGTGAAATCTGCCTCTTTTATTATTATTTGTCATAAATATTCAAAAAATTATTTTGTATAAGGATGACTATGAGTGCCAGAGAAGTAGATTTCCCTACAGAACATATGCAAAAAGGATTTCAGTAAATGAGTTCTGTAAAAGCTACACAAAAGTCAGTTTTGAAAAAAATGACCCCACATAGGTAGTAAGCCATAGATAAATGATTTGAAACTCTGGGAGAAGGTCAGGCTTTGTACCAGCTTAGTAGACATTTATTGTTCATTATCATACATCATTTCCATGTTATCAAAAAATATATTTTTTAAAAAAACACTTAGCATAGTTCCTGGCATTTAGCAGGTCTAAATAAATGCTTAGTCTCCTTATTAAATGTTAATTTTACTTTTATGTTCTCTAACAGGGGGGAAAAGGGCTACATATGTGTGTTTATGTGTGTGTGTTTCCAGCATCTATCTGCTTCTATATGAAGCCAACTCCATTATTTCAAGTACATGCCATTAGCACTTATTGAAATATAATATCATGCTTTCTAAAGGAAGTAAGGTTAGACAGTTGGGGAGGTGCTGAGCCAAGTTTTAATTGGTAGGTACAAAATCTCCCACATACTGGTAGATAAAAAGAGCCGATAGTAGGAGGCAAAATTGAGAGGGGAGTCTTGACCTCCCTCATAACATAGCTAACATTACATTTATACTCCTACCCCAGGACAGTTGGGCAAAGCAACTGGTTTGACTGCGATATTCTTCAGTGAGCATTCATGTAGTTTAAAACACATTGGAAACAAATCACCTGGCAATATAGATGTAGAATCTAGTAGAATTTTCTAAATGGGATTGAGGAAGAGATTAGATTGTTTGAACTATGGGAAGGAGCATAAAGTAGACCACCATCTTGTATCCTCTTAAGAAACCTCCAAAATCAAAAATGGAGATTCTCTCAAAGTGGTTCTGCATATAAAACCAATCCTGTCTTTTTTTCTGGCAACTTAAGATGAAATTACAATCTATCTCATCACACTTCTAGCATTGTACTTTGGAAACTACTTCTGTCAGGGCCAAACAATTGAGAAGAACAACTCCCCATCCTTTTATGGGCTGGTAGTGGGAACAGATTCACATTGGCTTAACACCCCTTGATTCTTCCTGGAACTGTAGGGATTCATCTCACCCTATTTTATGGCGGTATTTCTATCTCAACTTCTGGCCTCTTAATTATTCTACCCTCAAGCTTGTTCAAGATTAAAAATAGGCCTGTTGCTAGAGATTTATAAAAATAGCAGATATTATGACTAACAAGTCCGTCAAAAGTGTAGGCAGAGAAAATAGATATGATAAATATTAGAATTAAAGTTCTGAGTTTATGGGCTTGATTTTCTTTAACAGCTAATATAATCTTCTTTCTAAGTAACCACTTTTACAGTAGCCAAAAAGGTACAAAGTGTAAGTTAGAGTGTTCTAAATATATAACTGTTAAATATTCTTTTAGCAAAATGTTCAAAGGCACATTAAAATAAAAAAAAAAACCTAGGAATAAACAGTACATTTCAAATATGAGAAACTGTTCATTAAAAGCTAAGAATTATCAGCAATGGAGAAATACTATTAGAAGCTTTTCGAGTAAGATTAGGGTTAAAGCAAGTGTGTGTTTGTATGTGGGGAAAGATATTGATATAGAGAGATATATAGATAGAAAGATATAGATGGATATCTATATATACATTACAAATATCTATACATGCCCACATACATACCACATATTCACATATATACACATATTTACATATACATACATATATACATAGTCACTACTACTTTTGTATAGTTGTAGATACATAGCTTAAGGAAATAAAAAATTAGCTAAATGCAAAAAATATCCATTTTTAAGATGGCATGATAGTTTACTTTAGGTAAATAATTTTAGAGAGTTAAGTAACAATTTAATTGAATCAGTTCATAATTTCGTTACCATAGCAGGCTATAAAACAAAACAAGAAAAATTGTTAGCATTTCTGTATGTTACCAATAAAATCCAACAGGAAGAAGTAAGAAATTAATTCCCTTTAAAATAATTATAAAACTATAAAATATTTGTGAGTATAATTGCCAAGGCACACACAATAATTTTATCAATATAGTGCTATGATAATTAAGTAAAATTATTAAATTTCTTGATATGCAATAAACCTCACACTTTATTACATTAAAAAATCCCAACATGTGCTATGTCTTCTTTTTGCTAAAATAACTTCATGAACTTTGAACTCATTCTTTAATGTGTCATCATGACGAATTGCATAGTGAGAGTACATTGGAAATTAAACATATTTAACAAATAGTCCCCTTTTCAAAGTCTAACCTTGATTATAGCCCATAAGTTTCAATTGAGGTTAAATTGTACAAGTTCCCAAGCCAGTGAAGCATATACATCCCTATATTTTAAATAAATGTTTTCAATTTATTATACTTTGTGCATAATGCATTGCCATGTTATATAATATCATTCCCATGTTGGAATACCTATAATTCTGAAACAGTTTGTATTTTGTTAGTATGACATACTTTACCATGCTTTCATTATCCCTCGAATTCAGATAAAACTTGTGGGTTCAATGGAAGCAAAATATTCCCAAAATGTTTGTTTGGGTTTGGGAGAGGATGCTTCTCTGTGCGCTGATTATGCCCATTTTATTTAAATCTTATAGAATTACTGAGACATCTTATGTCAATGTAATAGCCTCAAAGAACAAGTGAGTTTTGTCAGGAAAAAAAATCCAACAACCGAAAAAATTACACAACTACCTTCTTCCAATTTTTAGTATTCTAGTCTTTGCATTGTCTTAACACTAATATCTTTTTTTTAATTTCATCAGTTCATATCTATTTATTTTTAATTTCTCTTCTCAGTACATTGCTTACTTCAAGAAACTTATAGCATAACATAGAAGAATCAGCAACACCTCCCTTAACTCTACGTCTTCCTGAATGTTTTTATTTTCTGAATAGTCTGATATGCAAGAATACTTTTATTCCAGTTTTTAGTATTTATTTTTTGTTTATATTGACACTTTACTTTGTGCTTCAGTATGACTGATCATATTTCATTGTAGGTTTGAATGATTCTTGAAACACTAGTGAGTTCTCTACACCAGTAGCAGAATATCATATTAGTAGCCCTCTGATACTTTAAGGCAGAAGCTTCTAAATCTTGTGTTAACCTGGTTGTGGCTCCATGCTATTTGAATTATTTCTTTTTGACTGCTTATAATATTTTCTCTTTGACCTGGGAGATCCGGAATTTGGCTATTATATTCATTGGAGTTTTCATTTTGGGATCTCTTTCAGGAGGTGATCAGTGGATTCATTCAATTTCTATTTTACCTCCTGGTTCTAGAATATCAGGGAAGTTTTCCTTGATAATGTCTTAAAAGATAATACCTGGGATCTTTTTTTATCATGAATTTTATGTAGTCCAATAATCCTTAAATTATGTCTCACGAATATATTTTCTAGGTAGGTTGTTTTTCCAATGAGATATTTCCCATTGCTATTTTTTCATTCTTTTGATTTGCTTGATTGTTTCTTGGTGTCTCATAGAGTCATTAGCTTCCACTTGCCCAATTCTAATTATTTTCTTTAGTGAGCTTTATGTACCTCCTTTTCCATTTAGCCAATTCAACTTTTTAAGTAGTTTGTTTCTTCAGTGAATTTTTGTGCCTCTTTTTCCATTTGGCCAATTCTGCTTTTCACTGTATTCTTCTCCTCATTTTGGGTGTTTTTGTATCTCTTTTAAAATTTGGCCTAGTCTGTTTCTTAAGGTGTTATTTTCCTCAGTCTTTTTTATGCATGATTTTCTTAGATCATTCTCATTTTTTATCCCAATTTTTCCTCTCCTCTCATTCTCTCTTAAAATCCTTTTTGAGCTTTTCCATGGGCTGACACCAATTCATATTTTCTTTGGTTTTTTGGTGTAGGTATTTTGATTTTATTTGTCTTCTTCTGAGGATGTGATTTGATTTCCCTTGTCACTATAGTAACTTTCTATCGTCAGAATATTTTTCTGTTGTGTGCACATTTTCCAACCTATTTCTTAACTTTTAACTCTATGCTTAAGTGCTCTGCTTCTGAAGTGGGGTGGGGGAAGGGGGAGCATTGTCTCAAGCTTCAGATTTTTGGGCATCTGTCTTCAGAGGTAATTCTTGGGTCCTATAAGTTTTTGGCTCTTCCAAGGAGGTATGACCTCCTGTACTATACACTGGTTTGTGAACCACCACAAGTACTTTTTTCATCTCTGGAACTGTGAATATGGTCCCTCATTTCCTTGTGGCCACAAGCTCTGCTGTGCTTGTACTCCTCCTTGAATTGGGGCTAATATCTAGGATTATGACCCAAATCCGAGTAAAAGCAATGCAACAGAGGATCCCTGTAAATATCCTTAAGAGATCTGGAAACCACCACTGTTGCCACTGATTCAGCCACCCTGAGGACTGCTCATGTTTTGCTGGAACCTTGTCTGTGCTGTTGAAGCCTGTGGTGGACTGAGCTACTCTCTCACTCTCGTGTAATCAACTTTTCTTGTGAACCTGTCTTGGGCTGGAAAATCATTTCACTCCATCTTTTGTGGGTTCTGTTGCTCTAGAATTTGTTTAGAGTAATTATTTAAAAGAATTTGGAGAGGCTGCTCTAGAATTTGTTTAGAGTCATTATTTAAAAGTATTTGGAGAGTATTTGGGAGAGCTCAGGCAAGTACCTGCTCTACCATTTTGGCTTTGCCTGCTGAACTGATTCTTCAGTTTACTTTTATATTTTGCCTTCGTCTATTAAAATGCAGACTAATTCAAGTCTGGGACACTCTTTTGGCTTCCATTTTATCCCTGTAGCTTATCATAGTGGTTAGCATATAATACTTATTGATGGTACTGTCATTATGTCAAGCCATGAAAAAAGCATTGCATTCAAGGAAGCCTGGAAGAACTTGCAGAATAGAGTTTGGGAAGATCTGATTTAATGAGTAAAATGAGAAGAGATGGATGAATTATAACAGTAAGTCAAGATTCATGATCTCAAGGATGACCATGAACATGCCTGAACGATTTGGAATCATAAAGACAAAGGCAGAGGAAGTATAACATTTATTTAGACGCCACAGAATCAAATCCAAGAA
>JAQQSZ010010728.1:0-12434 GCA_028646595.1 Phalanger gymnotis
CCATGGCCTGAGACCAGTTCATGTTTTTCTTGGAGGCTTTTGTTGTAGGCTCTTTGACTTTGTTGACTTCTGGCTGTATATTTTGGTCTTCTTTGTCACCAAAGAAAGATTCCAAAATCTGAGACTGAATCTGGGTGCATTTTCGCTGCCTGGCCATGTTCCCAGACAACTCACTTGACCCTTGAGTTTTTCAGCAGGGTATCACTGCTTGTAGACTAAAGAGTTCTATGTTCCACGCTTGGGCAGATGCACTGCCTCACCAGCACTCCTCCTTCCCCAAGAACACCCAACCAGGACTGGGCTTAGATCTTCAGCAGGCTCTTCACTCCTGCTCTGATCCACCACTTGATTCCTCCCACCAGGTGGGCCTGGGGCCAGAAGCAACTGCAGCCGTAGTTATAAAGCTTCCCCACCTCTGCTGCCCCAGGGGTGGTGGCCAAATGCAAACTCAATCCCCGCAGCTTTTCCCACTAACCTTCTCTGTTGTCTTTGCTGTTTGTGGGTTGAGAGGTCTGGAAACTGCTGCAGCTCACTGATTCAGGGTGCTAAGGCACACTCCGCCCGGCTGCCGGTCTCGTTGGTCTGTGGTCTGGTCAGTCTGCGTCGCCCACGCTGTGCTCTGCTCCGCTCAGCTCCGTTCCCCTCAGCTCTCAGCTCCATGTGGGACAGACCTTACCCAGAGACCATCCAGGCTGTCCTGGGCTGGAGCCCTGCTTCCCTCTGCCATTTTGTGGGTTCTGCAGCTCTAGAATTGGTTCAGAGCCATTTCCTATAGGTTTTTGGAGGGACTTGGTGGGGAGCTCATGCAAGTCCCTCGTATAATCTTTTTAATATGCTATTTGCTAATTTGCTAATCTTTGATCACTGTTTTTGCATCAATGATCATTAGAAATACTGATACATAGTTTTCTTTCTCTGTGTTTTCCACTTGTTAGGTATCAAGATCATAATTACATTATAGAATTTATGAGGGTTCTTTTATTTTGTTAATAAATTAATTTATTTTTAGTTTTCAACATTCACTTCTCTAAGTTTTAAATTTTCTCCACGTCCCTCTCTTTCCCTTCCCCAAGACATCATGCAATCCAATGTAGGCTCTACATATACATTTTTATTAAACATATATTCACATTAGTCATGTTGTATAGAAGAATTAGAATGCATGGGAGGAACTATGAGAAAGAAAAAACAAAAGCAAAACAAAAAAAGAAAGCAAATAGTATACTTCAATCTGCATTCAGACTCCATATTTCTTTCTCTGGATGGGGGTGGCATTTTTCATCATGAGTCTTTTGGAGTTGTTTGAGGTCCTTGCATTGCTCAGAAGAGCTAAGTCTACCAAAGTCGGTCACTGCACAATGCAGCTGTTACTGTGTACAATGTTCTCCTGGTTCTGCTCACTTCACTCAGCATCAGTTCACATAAGTTTTTCCAGGTTTTTCTGAAGTCTGCCTGCTCATCATTTCTTGTAGTAAAATAGTATTCCATTTCATTCATGTACCGCAACTTGTTTAGCCATTCCCCAGTTGATGGGCATCCCTTCGATTTCCAGTTCCTGGCCACCACAAAAAAGCTGCTATATTTTTGTACACGTAGGTCCTTCTCCTATTTTTTATGATCTCTTTGGGATACAGCCCTAGAAGTATTGCTAGGGGCAGTGAGTAGAGCACCAGCCCTGGGGTCAGGAGGACCTGAGTCCAAATCCGGCCTCAGACACTTGACACATGTACTAGCTGTGTGACCTTGGGCAAGTCATTTAACCGCAATTTGCCCTGCCAAAAAACAAAACAAAAAAACAAACAAAAAACCAAAACAAAGCAAAACAAAAGAAATGGTATTGCTGGGTCAGAGTATGCACATTTTTATAGCTCTTTGGCTATAGTTCCAACTTACTCTCCAGAATGGTTGGCTCAGTTTACAACTCCACCAATAATACATTAGTATTCCAATTTTCCCACATCTTCTCCAGCATTTATAATTTTCCTGTTTCATCATGTTAGCCAGTCTCATAGGTGTGATGTGGTAGCTAAGAGTCATTTTGATTTGCATTTCTCTAATCAATAGCGATTTGGAGCCTTTTTCATACAACTATAGATAGCTTTAATTTCTTCCTCTGAAAACTGCCTGTTCATATCTTTTGAGCATTTATCACTTGGGGCCTTCCATATATTTTTGCAAGCAGTTTGTGTAATATTGGAATTAAGTATATTTTGAATTTGATAGAATTCAGTTGTAAATCCATCTGGTCTTGGTAGTTTTTTTTCCTTCAGAAGTTCAATTATGGCTTTTAAAATTTCTCTTTCTTGTGATCAAGAAAAAATTAGCTATTTCTTCTTCTAATCTGGTGTATTAGCAAGGCAATAAACATAACATTGATGATAATTGTAAATATGCCTATGTAGTTCTGTATCACAAAATACGAGAGACTCTCCATATAGAAGGTAGAAATAACACATTTATTCAGACATCAGAGGACCAAATCCCATAACCAATAAGCCCAGTCCAATACAGCAGCAAAGAATTCAATACACAACATCACAGCAAAGAGCCACTCCATCCCAAAACCATCTGTTCCCTTGCTGGGGCCTTCCCACAAATACACTCACAGCACAGAATATGTCTGCTCTTTCCCTCAGCTCTAACTTGCTCTCTCCTCATTTCCTGTGATGCACTTTCCTTTTCCTTTTCCTTTCAGCAAGCTCCTCCCACTACATGTGACTTAGGCTTCCTGCGATATAAGCAGGTCACACGGCCCATTAATGGGTGGGAAATAGATTCAAATTTAAATTACCATTACATCATTTTATGTTTTTGTAAGCATATTATTTCATCTAACTTATAAATTTGTTTGGGATACAATTGGTAAAAATAATTTCTGATAGTTTCCTTTATTTCCTTGTTTGCTGTGAATTCTTCATTTTTAAATAGGAACATTTTGGTTTTCTTCTCTCTAAAAATCAGACTTGCTAAATGTTTGCTTTAAAAAACAAAATCAGTGCCGTTATCAATTCAATGGTGTAATTTCAGTTTTGTTGATTTCTTTTTGCTTTTCAGAATTTCTACTTTGGTGTTTTATTAGGGGTAGTTAATTTGTTGCTTTTCTACTTTTTGTTACATACCCAATGCATTGATTTTGCTGATTTCTATTTTGTTGATCAAAGTGTTTAGAGATGTAAATTTCCCCTTAATGATGGCTGTAGCTGCATCTCATGCATTTATTTTGTTATGTTCTATTTTCTTTCTTTGTGAGCTAGCTAGGTGGCACAGCATATAGAGCACTGGATCTGGAGTAAGGAATATCTGAGTGTGGATCTGGCTTCAGATACTTATTAGCTGTGTGACTCTGGGCAAGTCATTAATGTCTCTTAGTTTCCTCAACTGTAAAATGGGGATAATAAAAATATCTACCTCAGAGGGTTTTATGTGAATATCAAATGAGAAAATATTTGTAGCACTCAGCACAGTGTCTAGCACATAGTGGGTGCAATATAAATGCTTATTCCCTTGTCTTCCCTTCCCCCTTTGAAGAAATTTCCTATTCAATGATTTTTTTTGATCCATCAATTAAGTTTAAATTGTCTAAAGTTAATTTTAAATTTTCTTTAAATGTTCTTTATTTAGATACAATTTTAATTGTATTGTGGTCAGTAAAGTATGTGTTTACCAGTTTCACTTTTTTAGGAGTGACGGCTGCTAAATCCCATGTAATTCTGACCACAGCTCTTGGGTACTTCTTTTTGGCTGCTTGAAGTATTTTTTTTTTAATCTTAGGAGTTCTAGATTCTGGCTATAATATTCCTAGGTGTTTTCATGTTCGGGTTTCTTTCAGGAGGTAACCGGTCGATTCTTTTAATTTCTACCTTGCCCATTGGTTGTAAAAGATGGCAGTTTTCTCTCAAGATTTCTCAAAATATGATGGCCAGGTTCTTTTTTTGTTTATGGCTTTCAGGTAGTCTAATGATAAATTATCTCACTCAAGATCATCAAGCAGATCTTCTCTCCAGGTCAATTATTTTTGCTGGGAGTTCTCACATTTTCTACCCTCCTTTTCCCCCTAGTCTTTTGACTTCGAATATTTCCTGATGTAGGGACAGCTAGTTTTCACAGCAGATAGTATGCCTGGCCTGGAGTCAGAAAGACTCCTTCCTGAGTTGAAATTTAGCCTCAGACACTTACCAGCTATATGATCCTAGGCAAGTTAACTCTGCCTCAGTTTCCTCATTTGTAAAATTAGCTGGAGAAAATGGCAAACCACTCCAGTATCTTTGCCAAGAAAACTCCAAATGGGGTCTCAAAGGGTTGGACATAACTGAAATGACTGAACAAATTTCTCAATGTCTCTTATGTAGTCATCAGCTTCCATCTAGTCAATCTAATTTTTAAGGAGTTATTTTCTTGGGTAAGTTTTTTTTTAATCTCGTTCCAAGATGACATTTCTCTTTTTATATCTTCCTTCCATAGCTCTCATTTTTTCCTCTACTTCACTCATGTTTTTAAAAATAATTTTTAGCTCTCATTAATATTTTTTAGCCCTTGCTTTAAATCTTCCAGTAATGATTTAAAAATTGTGTTTGTTTTTGATCACATACATCTAACATTTTCTTTTCTTTTTTCCATCTTTTAATGTTGTTTTAATATTTCTTGTGTCTTGCAATCATTTTCTTTTGTTTGGTACATTCTAATTTTCCAAGGATTAAATTCTTGAATAATTTTTGCAACTATCTGTTCAAAAGTAACAATTCTCCTTGCCATTTTTTCCCTCCCTAGCTATACAAATTTGCATCTCATTTCATTTATTCCATGTACTCTTATAATTTATGGTCATAACATTATTTCCTTTGAGGATACAGACTTATTGAACAGTTCTTGTTTTCTTTTGGATTTACCCTTCTCACTTCTTTCAGTCCAAGCTATTTCTTCCTTTTGCTCTTTCTTTCCCTTGTTTACTCATATCTCCATTTTTAGTTTATCAGGAATTCACATACAGGTTAAACTCTGCTCCTATAATGCTGAATGGTGTATAACTCCGCCTGATTCTGAGTTCGGTAGCTAAGATTAGGTCTCATCTTCTGTAGGAGTTTATTGGCCCTGTCTCCTGTTATTTTGGGCCCAGGCAGCCTGGATGCTGGTCTGGTCCTATTTCCTACCAGTAGGGCTCCTAGGTCATCCTACCTTGTGTGCCAGTCTGTCCCCATTTCTTGTCTCAGATTGGGCCTCTGAGAAACTCCATGCTGGGCACTCCTTTGGCTCTGTCTTCTACTGTAGAAGTCGTCTGTAGGTTACTAAGCTGGGTCAGGACACTGGTTTGAATCTTTTTTGTCATGGATGGTGTCCTTGGATCACCATGACTGTGTTTGTTGGGCTATCTCCAGCCTCATATCGGGAAGGCATCCCTAGGTTGGTTGTCCTGGGCAATGCTCTGACCCTTTCTACTGATGTGGGGCTGGGCTGATTCACATTTCACCTTATACCTATCCAGTTTATCTCTGATCCCCACTTCCCCAAAATTCTAGCAATCTTTTTTTGTGCAGTCTCTGACCAGATCTAGTTAATAGTGGATTTGCTTTATCATTTCTCCCTCTGGTGGATTTTTACAGCTTTGCTGGTGGATCTGGGCTCTGCTATGTCTTAACACACTGCCATCTTCCCAAAATCCACTATAAATTCATCTCAGATATTTTCTTTAAAAATAGAAACAAAGGGAAAAAGTCTGCCAGAAAGAAAATCCTTTCATTCAATAGAAATAATTTAAACATACATAAGAATCCATCTTTGAATTTTCTTGGGTGAAGAAATCTTTTATGGCTTTTCTCTTAAAGTAGCCTACACAAAAATATGGCAAGACTTGCCTAAATTACCTATTAATATCCATTAAAGTAGATGAAGAGATTGTCTCCTACTTAATGGTAACAATGAATTACTTTTAAAGAAAATTTTATTGATGCTTTTTGTTTTTATATCACAAGTCATTTCTTAACAATTGCCCTTTCTCTTCCTCTACCCAGTGAGCCTTCCAAGGAAAAAGAAAATTGAACAAAACCACTCAATACATTGACTACATCTAATAGCATATTCAACATCCCACACCCATTATCCATCTCCCCAATGAAAGGAGGAATATTTATTTCCTTATCTCTTCTCCAGGGGCAAAGACTGGTTATTGTAATTAAACAAAGCATTTAATTTTCAGTTGTTTTTGTCATTTGCATTGTTATAGTTCTATTTTCTTGGTTCTACTTACCTCATTCTGCATTTATTCAGACAAATATTCTGATGTTTCTTTTCATTTCTAATCATCATTTTTACAATACCATTCCATTACATTTATGTACCACAATTACTTAGCCATCTTCAGTTAATGGACATGTACTTTTTATCTACTTCTTTGCTACCCACAGAATGGTGTTATGAATATCTTGGCACACACTGATTCTTTCTGTCCATGATCTCTTTAGCATAAGCTTAAGAATAACATCTCTTGTAAAAGGGTATGAACATTTAAGTCACTTTCTCACATAGTTCAAAATTGTTTTACAGAATAGCTGAAACATAGCTTTTCATAGTCTCCCCAACACTATTTCCATCTTTTGTCATCTTTGACAATTTGCTGAGTGTAAGGTGATACCTTAGATTTATTTTGACTTGTATTTCTCTTATCATTAGTGATATGAAATAATTTTCCACATGCTTTAAAATAGTTTGCAATTCTTTTGAGCTCTGTTTCTCTATATTCTTTGACCACTTATCAAGTAAGGAATGGATCTAATCACATATTTGTGTAATTTCCCATTTATTTAGACATCAGACCTTCATTAGAAATATGAGATGCAAGGATTTTCCCCCAATTGAGTAACCCTTTATATTAGATGCATTGATTCTGTTTTCTCTTGTATTTCACTTAAAGCCTAGTATGCTTCTATTCTCTACTGTGTTATGATTTTAGTTAGGAAAACATCTGTATTAGAAGATATGTACATGCACACACACACATACATATGAAATAACCACATATTACACATTTTGAAGCTGTCTCCATTTACATTGTAATAGTCAACATGCATACTATCCTTTAGGCCATGCTTTTTCCTTCCATCACTTCACAGAAGTTTTTGCATGTTCTTGGAATTCTTCATCTATATTACATCTTTATATTAATATCTACATTTATATGTATGTATACACACACACATATATACACACACACACACACATACATCTTTCTCTATGTGTGTATATAGAGAGCTATATACACAGAAACACAGATATATAATTTTTGCTTTTGTCAGAAATGCCCCAAGTCTTGTTCTTCATTAACTTTGCTTAAGGCTGAGGGGGCCTTTCAAAAGCCATCCCCTTTGTCCATAGGCAGGCTTCTGCAGAGTCCTCTGGAAACAAAATATAAGCCTGGCTACTAGGTTCCATACAGTATAGATTCTGAAACTAGGGAAAACTAAAAAGCCCATGTAAAGAAGCAAGATTTTCCCATAAGGAAATATCAGCAATCTTCCTTTGGGCTACTGCTTTCTCTGTGGACCTACAACTCAGCTACTGGCACTTACTCCTATTTCTAGAGCTTGATATGAAGTCAAGAAGTCAACCAAAAATTTCAGCCCAGTAAATGTGGCTTAAATACATTAGTTTTGTGCATAAGCTGGCCTTCATCTCTTTGTTGTGACTGCTGAACTTTCATAAAATTACCCCGTTAGAAAGCATACCCCTTTAGAAAGCATTTACTGCTAACTGGTGGAGAAATGAACATGAGACTCCTGTCCTAGTTGCAACAATGCTTTCTTGACTTATTGCTTAATACTTTTAGGGCTGCTCTACGAGGTTTTTTTTTGTACCAGGTAAGGAATAAGCTTCAAATGAATGCTATTCCACATTCAGAAATCTTCCTAGGATGAATATTTTGCTAGTTGTGTTCTCCAGCCAAAGGCTAACACTGATTACATTCATAATGTTTCTTGCTAATATGAATTTTCTGATAGGAAGGAAGGCATGTTCTACCCAAAGGAAGGCCTCTACATATTTATTAAATTAATATTTCTCTCCAGTATGAATCCTCTGGTGGTAAATAAAGGATGAGTTATATCTAAAAGCTTTCCCACATTCATTACATTCATAAGGTTTTTCTCCAGTATGAATTCTCCTGTGGGTAGTAAGTGGTGTGCTCTGGGCAAAGGTCTTACCACATTCATTACACTCATAAGGTTTCTCTCCAGTATGAATTCTCTGGTGGGAATTGAGCTGTGTTTTCGACCTGAAGGCCTTCCCACATTCATTACATGGATAAGGTTTCTCACCTGTATGAATTTTCTGATGGTAGGTAAGAGATGAGTTGGACCTAAAAGCTTTGCCACATTCAGTACATTCATAAGGTTTCTCTCCAGAATGAATTCTCTGGTGTGATGTAAGTTGTGCTCGAAGAATAAAGGCCTTTCCGCATTCTTCACATTCATAAGGTTTTTCTCCAGTATGAATTTTATAGTGATACTTAAGAGATGAACTGCAGGTAAAAGATTTCCCACATTCTTTACATTGATGAAATTTCTCCCCAGTATAAATTCCCTGATACCTAGTAAGATGGATGAAGGCTTTCCTATATTCATCATATCCATAAGTTCTCTCTATAATATCTGTTATATGATCCTGAAAAGGGTTTGAATTATAGTGAGATGACTCTCCAAATTCATTATGCTTAGAAAATTTCTTAACATCAAAATCCCAGTCTTCTTCCAGTGTGGCATCCTGGTAACTATTCCTTGGGTATTTTTCCAGAGAGGATTTATTCAAATCAATGTCAAGCTGTAGAACTGATTTCTTCATTTCAAGTTTAGTTTCCCAATCTGAAATACATTTAAAAAAAATCACTATTCCATTTCCTTTTAGAAGGTTATTTTGTCCATTCAATTCTAGAAGAAAGCATATTGTACATTCAACTCTGTTCCTTCTTGGGACAGCTGGGTGGTGCAGTAGATAGAGCACCAGCTTTGGAGTCAGCAAGATCTGAGTTCAAACATGGCCTCAGACACTTAGTAGCTGTGTGACCCTGGGCAAATCACTTAACCCGAAGTCCCTCCAAATAACCCAAACCATTCCTTCCTCTCATCAAAAATAATTATCTTCAAACTTGAAAGAAAAAGAACACATAACAAAATACTCCTCACACTTAGTGATTATAATTTACAAAGAACTTTCACATATTTAATTTAATTTGTTCTTTCAAAACTGTGCAATAGGCAGGGTAGGTATTACATTATGTAAGGAAACCAAGGTGAGGAGTATTTAAGTGACTTGCCAAAGACCAAAACGATAACATGGGAAGACTGGGATTTTAACTGGGATCTACTGACTACTTAGTCCATTACTCCTTCCATTATGGCGCATTGTCTCTCAAATATCATAGAAGGAAAGTTAAGTTTGGGTTCATCGAGGCCTGACACAGAGCAGATCTGTTGCCAAGTCTCGTCATTTCTACCTTCACAACATCTCACCTCAACATCTCTTTCTCTCCACTCACTCAGTCACTACCTTTGTACAGACCTTCAGCACCTTATTTCTGAACTACGACAGCTTTCTGGTTGGTTTCCCTGCCTCAAATCTCCCCTCTCCAGTCCATCCTCTAATTAGCTGCCAAAGTGATCTTCCCAAAGGGCAAATCTGAGCATGTTGATCCCCTACTCAACAGACCTCCAGAATCAAATATCAAACTCTCTGTTTGGTTTTAAAGGCCTTTACAACTTTAAGGGCTTCCTACCTCCCTAGCCTTCTTACACTCTACTCTTCTCTATGTCCTCTATGATCCAATTACAGTGACCTACATGTTATTCCTTGAACATGCTACTCCCACTTCCTCTCTTGATGCCTTTTCATTGGCTGTTCCCCATCCCTGGAATGCTATCCTTTCTCTCTCCTTCCTGACTGCCTTCAAGACTCAGCTCAAATTCCAACTCTGGTAAGAAGTCTCTTCCTGGCCTCCCTTGCTTGTCTCCCCACACAAGGCTAGTGCCAGCCCTCAGAAATCTCATTTATCCCGCATAAACCTTGTGGGTCCATAGTTATGTGTGTTCTCTCCTCTATTAGAATGTGAACTCCCTGAGGGAATGGGGTTTTACCTTTTTTTAGTATCCCTAGCACTTAGCACAGTGCCTGGCACCTAGTAAGGACTTAATAGATGCTTCCTAACTGAATAACTAAAACAATGACACCGCAGGATATTAATAATAGCACTTTAGGGCTTATAGGGGCAGCTAAGTGGTGCAGTGGTTATAGCATTGGGTTTGGAATCAGAAAGACTCACCATCCTGAGTTCAAATCTGGCCTCTGACATTTACTAGCTGTGTGACCTTGGGCAAGTTATTTCACCCTGTTTGCCTCAGTTCCTCATCTGCAAAATGAGCTGGAGAAGGAAGTGGCAAACCACTCCAGTATCTCTGCCAATAAAATCCTAAATGAGGTCACAAAGAGTCGGACACAACTGAAAACAACTGAACACTAACAACAACAATATATGGCTTTAAGGTTTGCAAAGTGCTTTACAAATAATATCTCATTTGACTCTCAAAATGTGCCTGGGAAGCAGGTGCTATTATTAGCCCCATTTTACAGATAAGGAAACCGAGGGAGACAGAGGTTGAGTGACTTGCCCAAAGTCACACAGCTAGTATATATTTGAGGCCATATTTGAACTCAGGTCTTCCTGACTCCAGATCCAGCATTCTATCTACCATGCCACCTACCTGCCTGAAATGATTTGTACATGTGACTGAGGATCTACTGTTAAAAATCTGGGTGGGAGGAGCCAAGATGGCAGCTGGAAAGCAGAGACTTGAGTGAGCTCCCCACCAGGTCCCTCCAAAAACCTATACAAATGGCTCTGAACAAATTCTGGAGCTGCAGAACCCACAGAATAGCAGAGGGAAGCAGGGCTCCAGCCCGGGACAGCCTGGATGGTCACTGGGTAAGGTCTATCATGTGGCACTGAGAGTAGAGCAGAGCAGAGCCCAGCATAAGCTGCCCCTGGACCAACCAGACCAGGAGCCAGGTGGAACAAGCCCTAGCACCCTGAATCAGTGAGCTGTGGCAGTAACCAGACTTCTCAATTCACAAACACCAAAGACAACAGAGAAGGTTAGTGGGAAAAGCTGCGGGGATAGAGTGAAAGGAGTTTGTGGTTCAGCCACCACCCTGGGGGCGGTGGAGGTGGTACAGCTCTGAGGACAGAACTACAGGTGCAGTTGCTTCTGGCCCAGGCCCACCTGGTGGAAGGAATTAAGTGGTGGATCAGAGCAGGAGTGCAGAGCCTGCTTAAGATCTGAGTCGCAGTCTAGGTTGGCGGTTCTTGGTGGAAGAGGAGTGCTGGTGTGGCAGAGCTTGCTGTGTAGAAATAGCTCTAAAAACAACAGCACAAACCCTCAAGCTTGGGACAAAGTACTCTCTACTCTAGAAGCAGTCATACCCTGACAAAAAACTCAAGGGTCAAGTAGTTGGCTGGGAACATGGCCAGGCAGCAAAAACAGACTCAGATTCAGACTCAGACTTTGGAATCTTTTTTGGTAACAAAGAAGACCAAAACGTACAGCCAGAAGAGGTCAACAAAGTCAAACAGCCTATATCAAAAGCCTCCTAGAAAAAAATGAACTGGTCTCAGGCCATGGAAGAGCTCAAAAAGGATTTGGAAAAGCAAGTAAGAGAAGTAGAGGAAAAATTGGGAAGAGAAATGAGAGTGATGCAAGAAAACCATGAAAAACAAGTCAATGACTTGCTAAAGGAGATCCAAAAAAATACTGAAGAAAATAACACCTTAAAAAATAGACTAATTCAAATGCCAAAAGAGCTCCAAAAAGCCAATGAGAAGAATGCCTTGAAAGGCAGAAGTAGCCAAATGGAAAAAGAGGTCCAAAAGTCCAATGAAGAAAATACTACCTTAAAAATTAGATTGGAGCAAGAAAAAGCTAGCGACTTGATGAGAAATCAAGATATTATCAAACAGAACCAAAGGAATGAAAAAATGGAAGACAATGTGAAATATCTCATTGGAAAAAACCACTGACCTGGAAAATAGATGCAGGAGAGACAATTTTAAAATTATTGGGCTACCTGAAAGCCATGATCAAAAAACGAGCCTAGATATCATCTTTCAAGAAATTATCAAGGAGAACTGCCCTGATATTCTAGAGCCAGAGGGTAAAACAGAAATTGAAAGAATCCACCAATCACCTCCTGAAAAAGATCCCAAAAAGAAAACTCCTAGAAATATTGTCATCAAATTCCAGAGCTCCCAGATTAAGGAGGAAATACTGCAAGCAGCCAGAAAGAAACAATTTGAGTATTGTGGAAACACAATCAGAATAACCCAAGATCTAGCAGCTTCTACCTTAAGGGATCAAAGGGCTTGGAATATGATATTCCAGAGGTCAATGGAGCTAGGATTA
>JAQQSZ010010729.1:0-12434 GCA_028646595.1 Phalanger gymnotis
CTGATCAGCCACTTAATTCCTCCCACCAGGTGGGCCTGGGGCCAGAAGCAACTGCAGCCCTACTTCTAAAGCTGCCCCACCTCCGCTGCCCCAGGAGCGGTAGCCGAACCACAAACTCAGTCCTGCAGCTTTTCCCACTAACCTTCTCTGATGTCTTTGCTCTTTGTGGGTTGAGAGGTCTGGTGGATGCCACAGCTCAGTATTTCAGGATGCCAGGGCACTCTGCGCTGGTCTCCTGGTCTGGTAGGTCCACGTCTGGTCTGTTTGCACTGTGCGCGCTGGGCTCAGTTCCGCTCCCCTCAGCTGGGGGCTGGGAGCTCCGTGTGGGACAGACCTTACCCAGAGACCATCCGGGCTGTCCTGGGCTGGAGCCCTGCTTCCCTCTGCCACTTTGTGGGTTCTGCAGCTCTAGAATTGGTTCAGAGCCAATTTTTATAGGTTTTTGGAGGGACTTGGTGGGGAGCTCACGCCAGTCACTGCTTCCCAGACGCCACCTTGGCTCCGCCCCCCCCCCAAAAGGATAGTATCAGAAAACCTGGGTTGACTCACGAACAGACGAAGGGTGAAGGGAACTGAACCAGGAGAATGATGTGTATAATAACAACAGTGTTGTATAGACAATCAGCTTTGAAAGATTGAGAACTCTGATCCATATAGTGTCCAACTATGATTCCAGATGACAAATGATGAGGAATGGAGGTGATAGATTCAGGGTGTGGAGTGAGACATGCATTTTTGGTCATGAACAAAGAGGGATTTGCTTTACTTGATTCTGAATATTTGTTACAAAAGTTTTCTTTTTCCCCAATGAGGGGTGTGTTTGTGGGAGGTAGAGAAAAAAAATTGTTAATTGAGAATACAAATAAAATTGTTAAAATGTATTCTCTAAATCCTAAAGGCACAGGATCCTCTCTATAGGTAGGGCTCTGAACTTTCTCTTCTTTATTAAACCCCTGGCCCTCACTGACTACAATGTCATTCCAAGAAATGAGCTACTCTAGGCTATTCCAGTAGGTGTCATATCCTTATGTATGGAGTGGCCCTAACACTAGAGGGACAGTGGGATCAATTTTTGGCTTATGTTTCTAGTTTGGAGATAGCATGTGAGTGTGTGTATGTTTGTGTGTGTCTTGCTGTTGTTGTTAGAGGGAGTGGGTCTTGTGGTCCTAGCCTTGGAAGGAAGGGTTCAGTTAATGGCACCAGTTGTTGTTGTTTTGTTTGTTCTTCATTTTTGAACAGGACCATGACATCAGGGAAATGATGACAAGAAGTGCAGTTGACTTGGATTTGAGGGAGGGAGGGCTGTGCAAGGTCACCAGCCTCACTTTCTCCTCCAGAGCCATCTGGGTCCAGTGGCCAGATATGCATCAGGATGACTGAAGATGGCCCAGGATGCAATGAGAGACCCTGGCCCTTTTAGGCTAAGGCCTTTTCACGTGCCCCCTTAGAACAAGGTAATGGCTAGTTCTAATGGCACCAGTATGGAACACTGACCAGCATGTTCCCCTGGTAGAGGAGATGAAGCCCATCGTATCTCTCACTCCAACTAGGAAAGTTTCTGGATAACTAAAATAGAAAGTATTGAGGCTTAAGAGTAGTCTGTCCAGGAGATGACCACTGAACTATTTTCCTTCTTCTATCACAGCCTGATGATCACTGAACTCAAGGCTTAGACTGTGTATCCTGCCTTGTTTTAGACTCCGAATGGCCGCTTGCTTCTAACTGGTGACTGTGATCTATATGTAGCCTCGCCCTTCCATATCTTTCTTCCTTCCTCGTGTCCTTGGTTTTCTCAAATTTAGTTTCAATGCCTTCCCCGCAATGTACTAAATAAATGACATCACTGGCCAAAGTAATCTCTCTTTGAAGACCACTTTCAGAACCAGTAACAGAACACCGTTCACTAAGAGAAACACATCCAGAAAGAGAATTGTTTGTTTGTTCCCATAGGATCATAGATTAAGAGCTAGCAAGTGGCTTAAAGGTCATCACATCCACCCCGCCCCCCACCATAGATACTGAGCTCCAGGTTCTTGTCCAAGACCTCACAGGTAATAAGTGACAGAGCAGAGATTCAAGCTCATTTCTCATGACTCCAAGTTCATTACTCTTCTCATCACACCACCCTGCCTTCTGGCTGATCATATTGGTTTTCAAGTGCCATACTTTTGGAGGGATATTAACAAATTTATCCAGAGGATGATCACCAGGTTTAAGAGACTAAAACTCATGGCATATGAAAAAAAATATATTATTCATGGAGAAAGGAATAGTTGGATAACAGCATCAA
The DNA here is from genome assembly GCA_028646595.1 of Phalanger gymnotis. Taxonomy (NCBI): domain Eukaryota; kingdom Metazoa; phylum Chordata; class Mammalia; order Diprotodontia; family Phalangeridae; genus Phalanger; species Phalanger gymnotis. The sequence goes on from JAQQSZ010010729.1 coordinate 2,291, forward strand.
GTTCTAATCTTTCAATTTTATTGAAAAGGAATTAGAGCCCCAGAGAAGAGAAAGGAACTGTCCAAGGTCACATAGCCAAGTAGTGGTTTTAGTGGTAGGAACAGAAGCAAGACTTGGGTTTCCACACACCAAAAACAGATCTTTTCCTGTTACAGCATGTTGCACAGTAGGTAGCCACTAAAGGTTGTGTATGGGAACATAGGAGCTCCCTTTTCTGCATCTCACCCTCCTCGCCAGCACTGATCAATCCCACTACTGCTCTTCAAATCCTCCTAGAACTATCTCTCTCTGTCTCTGTCTGTTTGTCTGTCTGTCTTTCTCCCCACCTCTGTCTCTGTCTGTGTTTCTCTCTGTCTCTTTGTCTTTGTCTCTCTGTCTCTCTCTCTCCCTCCCTCCCTCCCCCCCTTCATACCTCCCCTCCCTTCCCCATTTCCCAAGTTTTGCCTTTTCTCACCCTTTATAACTAAACTCAAGCCCCATCTCTGCCCCAGGAAGTCTTCTTTATTAGATATATTGAGCAACTATTCACTATTGTTCCATTTTAAGTCATGACAGATGCTCAACGACCAAGATAAAGGGGTCCCATTTTATTTCTCACTTTGCTATAGAAAACTATGAATTAGAAGCTAGACTTTTGCTAGCTGGCAAAGGAGAGGGAAAATTGGTGCCCTGAATCACTGTACTAGGTGAAGAAGCCAGACATCCAAATGTGAATAGAGACCCTTTTAATAATAATAATAATTCATAGCACATTAAAGTTTACAAATAGCTTTTCTTATTACAATCTTGTGAGTTAAATCATATGAATTTTAATCATCTCCTTTTTACACATGGGTTAAACCTGAATTTCAAAGAGATTGAGTGACTTGTCTAAGCAAAGCAAAGATTTGAACTCAGGTCTTCTAGGTCTCAGTTCAGTGTTCATTCCACTATAGCACAGTGTCTTCAATTAACCAAGCTGTAACCATGGCAGGGTGACCGGAGTTCCCCCCCCCCCAGGGAACTGAAAATTAAATAGGTGTACTTCCTTCTTTCTTAGTCTGGTGGTCTTTTAGCCAGTTGGCACTTGCCTTGCAATTCTCTACTGGCCCGTCACCATTGCTCCCTAAATCAATCTTACTGTATCCCAGAATAGATGAAGATGGCATCCACTCTACCTTTTCTCACTACATGGCCCCTCTTCTTCATGGGCTGTTGTCCACATTGAAGAGCACAGACTGGACCTCATGGGGGGTTGGGCAATCTCCCTACCAACATGACTGCGTCCAACAAGAAATGATGCATGTCAAAGTTACCCCTGGTGCAGTGAAAGCCAAGATTATTGTACATTGGAAGAGAGATTTCAAGTTCTTTCACTCCAAGTGAGCTTCTCCCTGTGCCTTCCTTCCTCTGCTCTGCCCCCAGTAGTAACCTCTCTAGCAGAAGCTTCATCATTTATCCTCAAGTTTGCCCTGGGCATAAAAATCCCTAGTTACTCTTCTGCTCAACAGTATAACAAGTACATTATAATTGCCGTTGAGACTCATGATTATCAAAGATTTGGCATTTAATTGAAAAACAAATTAATACAAAAACCGAATACACCATTTTTATCTTGGGCCATGGTATGTACAAGGTCAGTCAAGGAAGAATCCTTTTTTTAAGAACAAATCACCATCCCTTAATAGAACTGTTTTGTAATTTTGAATCTAGGTTGACTGCATCAGTGGTTTCCAAACTTTTTTAATCATGCACCCCTTTCCATAAATTATTTTTGTGCATGCACAAATTATATGCATATGTTCGCTAATTTATGAATTATTGTGAACTTCTTGAGGGCAGGGACTATCTTTTGCCTCCTTTTATATTCCCAATACTTAGCACAATGTTTGGCACATAGTAAGTATTTAATAAATGTTTATTTATTGATTGAGTATATGTAGTACTATACTAATAATTATGAACATTATTAAACTTATAGAACATAGAAATTAAAAAGAATGAGATACAAGTGAAATACTTCTTGATCCTAAAACTAATCCAGAGGCAGGGGAGTTTCTTGGTGGGAGAAAGAACAGCAGCTCAGGGGTTGGGGAATGGGTCATACTCAGACCTGTATTTTAGGAAAGTTATTTTGGCAACTGTTGAAGAATGGACTAGAGTAGGAAGACACTTGGGACATGGAGACCAATTGAGTGGCTGGTGTAATCATCTGAGAAAGAAGAGATGAGGACCTAGACTAGAGTGAAGTAAATAGAGAGAAAGGGGAAATATATGCTAGAGATGTAGCTAGGTGGCATAGTAGAAAGGGTACTGGATCAGGAGTCAAGAAGACCTGAGTTTAGATTCTGCCTCCAGGGCTTTTGCTAGGTGACCCTGGACAAGTCACTTAACCTGTCTGCCTCAGTTTCCTCATCTGTAAGACAGAGGTTATAATAAAAATCACAAAGGAGCTGTGAACCTGGGTGCCTAGAAGGATGGTGGTGCCCTTGATAGTAATAGAGGTAGCTGTGGGGAGATATTCACTCATCCTATAGGAATCACTTTGTCCCATCCAAAATGAAAAATGGAAAGGTAGGTCCTGCATATTACCCCTGAACATAGAACCCTCCCTCCAAAGGTTGACTGTCATAGGCACAAGGGAGTGGGGTCTGGGGTCAGGGGTCAGGAGTCAGCAGGAGCTATTCTGGGAGATGAAGGAGAGGGGATTTTTCCACTGGTAGCTATATAAGCTATTACTCTGGATGCCAGGGGAGTGGTTAGATTATAAATGTTCAGTGGGTCTAAAGCCTTGCTCAGAAGCTGGGAGTTTTAGTGGGGAGATTCTGGAGAGTAGAAGTATTGGAAACAAACCTCATGATTGACTATCACAGGGAGGGGGGATGTGACCTATTTTTACACTAAAATCCCACCTTCTGCAGAAAGCCTTTCCCAATCCCCTTTAATGCTAGTCGTTTTCTTTTGTAGATTATCTACAATTTATATATACATGCATACACACACAAAATCCCCTCTCCTTCATCTCCCAGAATACATACATATAAATAGACATGCATATACACACATGTATACACATATGCATATATGACAAATACACATTATACACACACACACACACACACACGTATCATCTGTACATGGTTATTTGCATACTATCTCTCCTCGATTAGACCGGAAGTACCTGGAAAGGAGGAGTTTGCCTTTGCCTTTCTTTGAGTCTCCACCACTTAGCCCAGTACCCAGCACATGCTAGGTTGTTTATAAACGCTTATTGGCTGACTCACTTTCAAGCTGGTTGATCATGTACCTCTTTGGGGGCCAGGCCAGAGCCCCAACTTTGAAAACTACTTCTCTATACATTATCATGTTTCCTTAGGGCAAGTTCTAATATTTATAAAGCTCTTCGAATAGCACCTGGCCCATAGTAGTCACATAATAAATATTTGTTTTCTTGATCCCCTTTTCCTTCCTCAGGCTAAAGACCAACTGGTGAAGATTCATATTGTAGGGAAGAAATGAGCAAATTCATTAATCATCTTCTACATACTTTTCCCCCATATACACTATTCTGTTGTTTCTTTACTTGATAGTTTGTGCTCTAATATCAGGCCTTTAATGACCTTTTAATAAGTGAAATTAGATCTTCACTTTCCCTACCTACATGTTATAGTAGGGTTGGTAGAGGAGTTAGGATGACCTGAGTTCAAATCTTTCTCCAGACTACTATGTTACTCTGAGCAAGTCACTTAACTTCCATCTGCCTCAGTTTTCTCATTTGTAAAATGGAGATGGAAATGGCACTTACCTTCCAGAATTGTGATGATAAAATAATATTTGGAAAGTGTTTCATAAACCTTAAAGCCCTAGCATTACTATTATCACCAACATGTGGAATTTCCCTAATCTTGCATTGCAATTCTTCCTTTCTTCCTTTATCTATCCATTCAATGCTTATTAAGTACTTACAATATGCCAGGCCCCATTAAGTCACGAAGCATGACTCAGGAAATAAATAAATAAAATATACAAGGGCATGTTGGGCATAAGAGTCTTGACTTGAAGCATTTAGGATGTGGTTCTGGCTTCTCAAGCAGGCTTTCCAAACATAACAAGTTTAAATGCTCTTAAATATTTGCCATTAAACCTTAACATGAATGTTTCCTCTTCATATTCCTTCACTTACCTCTAAAATAATGAACGATTATTTTCTAAAGGCAAGAAGTGGTGTTTCATACCATATATCTGTTTCTTAAGTGGTAGATGGGGTGGATATAAAAAGCCCGGGTTAGAGGAAACAAGGAACATATTCTTCTTTACTGTTATTGTTCAAAGTCACGTTTATATCTTTTGCTTTATAGACTATTCACAGTACGTTTTTAATCAAATAGCAGCTATTAGCATGGTGTGGAAGCCAACACTTGGATTTAGAGACAGAGGACCTGGATTCAAATCCTGACTTGACTACTTATTATCTGTGTGACCTTGGGCAAATCATTTAAACTTTGTGGGCCTGTGCATCATCATTAATGAGATGATGGGGTTGGCCTTTAATATATGTTTGAGCTCCAAATCTAGACTTCTATAAAAAAAAAACATTTTGACTTTGGAATCGAAGTCTAATTATAAGGACAATTCATTCATTAATTATGCTTTTCTGGTGGAGTCATTGGCAAGCGTTTGGTCTTTTTTTGTTGTTGATTCATTTCAGTTTTGTCCATGTCTTCGAGACCTCATTTGGGGTTTTCTTGGCAAAGGTACTAGAGTGCTTTGTCATTTCCTTCTCCAGCTCATTTTACATATGAGGAAACTGAGGCAAATAGGATTAAGTGTATTGCCCAGCATCACACAACTAGGAAGTATCTGAATTTGGGTCTTCTTGACTCCAGACCTGGCATGCTATCTACGATGCCACTGCATGCCCATCTGGTTTGGTCTTTAGCCAGCGCATACACATGTAGACTATTTTTTTTGTATTTTATTGTTTATTTAATATTTTTAGTTTTGGGCATTGATTTCCACAAGATTTTGAATCACAAATTTTCTCCCCATTTCTACTCTCCCCTCACTCCAAGATGGCATACATTCTGAATTCCCGTACCCCAGTCAGCCCTCCTTTCTGTCACCCCACTTCTCTCTTTTCTCACACTTTCTTATAGGGCAAGACATATTTCTATGCCCCATTGCTTGTATATCTTATTTCCCAGTTGCACACAAAAACAACTTTTTTTTGAACACCTGCTTTTAAAACTTTGAGTTCCAAATTCTCTCCCCTCTTCCCTCCCCACGCACCCTCCCTAAGAAGGCAAGCAATTCAACATAAGTCACACGTGTATCACTATGCAAAACCCTTCTACAATACTCATGTAATGAAAGACTAACTATATTTTACTCCCTCCTATCCTGTCTCCCTTTATTAAATTTTCTCCCTTGACCCTGTCCCTTTTCAAAAATGTTTGCTTTTGATTACCTCCTCCCGCTACGTGCCCTCCCTTCTATTGTCTCCCCTTTTTTATCCCCTTCCTCCTTCTTTCCTGTGGGGTAAGATGCCCAATTGAGTGTATATGTTATTCCCTCCTCAAGTCAAATCTGATGAGAGCAAGATTCACTCATTTCCCCTCACCTGCCCCGCTTCCTTCCAATGAACTGCTTTTTCTTGCCACCATAATGTGAGATAACTTACTCCGTTCTATCTCTCCCTTTGTCCTTCTCTCAATGTATTCCTGTCTCATCCCTTAATTTGATTTTATTGTTTTTTAGATATCATCCCTTCATATTCAAGTCACCTTGTGCCCTCTGTCTGTCTGTCTGTCTGTCTGTCTCTCTCTCTCTCTGTATATATATATATATATATATATATATATATATATATATATACATATATATACATGTATATATATATACATGTATATATATATATATGTATGTAGGTATGTATATGTGTATTCCCCTCACCTACCCTAGTACTGAAGTCTCATGGATTACACACATCATCTTACCATGTAGGAATGTAAACAAAACAGTTCAACTTTAGTAAGTCCCTTAAGATTTATCTTTCTTGTTTACCTTTTCATGCTTCTCTTGATTCCTGTGTTTGAAAGTCAAATTTTCTATTCAGCTCTGGTCTTTTCACTGAGAAAGCTTCAAAGTCCTCTATTTTATTGAAAATCCATATTTTGCCTTGGAGCATGATATTCAGTTTTCCTGGGTAGGTGATTCTTGGTTTTAATCCTAGCTCCATTGACTTCCAGAATATCACAGTCCAAGCCCTTCCATCCCTTAATGTAGAAGCTGCTAGATCTTGTGTTATACTTACTGTATTTTCACAATACTCAAATTACTGGAAGTCCAGACTCCAAGAAATGCCCAAACAAATTCTCCTCAGGGAAGAAAAATGGTACATCACCAATAGGTCATGCCTGCCTATTAGATTTGTCATCTCTTCCCCAAACCCATCACACATTTTTTTTTTCCTTCTGTAAGGTGGTCCATAGCATTGATGTCAAACTCAGATAGTAAAGGGAGTTGCTAAACTGTACATGGGAGAGCATATTGACTTAGAAAGTCATATATTAATGTTATTTATATTTTTTGTATTTTTTTATTTATTTTGTTAAGTATTTCTTGATCATATTTTAATCTAGTTTGACCAAACCTGGGAGTGTTGTGAGTTGCATGTGATGCAGAGGTCATTTATTTTATATCTATGGCCTTTAGTAAATTCTCAGTCCAATCTTGATTTAATTTTTTCTTCCATCAATTCACACCAAAATCTCTCTAATGTACCTTCCCCACTCTGGTTTGTGGATTTCCTCACAATGTTGATCAGAGTTGTTCAAGGGCATAAAGGTAGTAAAAATGTAGCAAAGCTCCAACTTGAAATATAGCACTTTGGATTCCTGGTCCCATTATATCTTAAGCTCCTTGAAGGCTGGGACTGTCTTTTGCCTCTTTTTGCATCCCTAGCACTTAGCATAGTGTCTAGCACCTAGTAGGTGCTTAATGTTTATTTATTTATTGGTTAGTCCAATACATCTTCCATTGTAACATGCTACCACCATGTAAGGCATCCTGTGGTATAAAACCTACTATTTTAGTTTAATAAATATTGAGCTAGACATTTTGAAATGGTGTTTCAACATTCTGGCTAGCAGCTGCTGTGGGGAGCATAAAATCAACAACAACCAGCTCACAGAACACTGCAAAAGCCCAAGTTCTTTTGATCTGCTTTGCTGAGGAAAGCAACGTTAAGGGGTTGACAAGTTTACTTTAATTTAGCATACAAATATCATTCACTTAGTTCAGGGGGAAAAGCTAGCATCCTGAACTTCAGAGCAAATACAGATATATTACAAATGTTGACGGACAGGCCAAATACAATTTATAGTTACCCATATCTAAGTTCAGCCCAGGAGCTCATAACAAGTCTGGCCCAGTGTCACACATGCCACCATGGCTGTGTGACTCACACATGTGACCTGAAATTGTCACGAAGAGGCAACTTAAACCCACGTGGTCTAAAAACCTCTGATGTCCCAAACGTGCCACTCAAACCCATGTAAACTTGGCCCTCCCCTGAGGCAAGGAGGTCACCAAGGACTACTAATCTAATCAAGGAAACAAAGGCCAAACTCTTCAAGGGCACTTGGTTGAACTGAGTGCTAAGAGCCCATTTTGATTGCCAATACAAATGGATATCCTTTAGGCATCTCAAATTCAGAATTTCCAAAACAGAACTCATTATTTGTCTCTCCCAGACCCAGCTCTCTTCCAAACATCTTTATTTCTGTTGTCTACCATCTTTTTCTTGGCCCTGATTTGCAACCTCAATGTAATCCCCATACTTCCTCTCCCTCTCCCCACATATCCAATAAGTTGCCAATTCTACCTCCCCCATATCTCCTGCCTCTGTTTCCTTCTCTCTAGTCTCACACCCTAGTTCAAGCCATCATCGCATCTCACCTGGACTATTCAATTACCTAATTTACCTCGTCTTTCTCCCCTCTAATCTATCCTCAACACAGCTGCCAAAGTGATATTGCTAAAGTATGGATCTGACTACACAATGAACTCTAGAGACTCTCTATTACCCTGAACATCAAATATGACCTCCTCTGGTTAACATTTAAAGCCTTTGATGATCTGGCTCCAACCTGCCTCTTCAGCCTCATTCTACATTATTCCATTTCGTTCTACATTCCAGCCAAACTTTTCTACTTACTGTTCCTTGTATGACACTCCTTCCATCTCCCTGTGTTTGCACAGCCTTTCCTCCATGCCTGAGAGCCACTCCCTTCTAACCCTTGCTGCTTATAATGCTGGGTTTCTTTTAAAATTCAGCTCAAGGATCATCCTCTACCAAAAGCCATTCCTTATCCCTTCCTCCTCTCTGATGCTGGTGCCTTTCTATCCCATATTACTTTGTGTGTAAATATAATATAATGTAACAAAACATAACAGGACATAATATACACACACATGGTAAACATACATCACATATATAGTATATACCTATAAACACATACAAATTAACAAATATGTATATATACATGTATACATATACATAAACATATACATAGATACACACAATACATGAAAGCCATTGGTGAGTTAGGAGGGTATCTAATCCAAGCATGTGGAGACTTTTCCCAGTATAGCTGGCAGATGAGAACAATTTGTTGGAGAGGCCATGAAGGTGACTGAAGCAGGTGCTGTGGAACATCAAAGATGCCAAGGTCCTCCACTACATCCCAGGCTATAGCCAGTGTCTTGACTTTTTTCCCACCACTGGACTTCAATGACTCTGGGAGAGAGAGAGTGAGGCTGATGACTCTGCACAGCTCTGCCTCACTTAGATCCAATTCACCCATGAGTCAAGACATCACCTGAGACGACATTGGTCTTCTTTGAAATGAAGGACAAACAGCAATCATAATTGTGTATGTGTGTATATGCATAAAGATACATAATATCTCTGGTGCCTTCTAGCTCTAAATCTCATGTCTTGAGAAGGAGGAAATATGAGGAAACATGAACTCTAATGAGACATATTAGTGTGTCACATTGGCTAGGTGTTATCTATTAGGAATAGTAGCTCCATAGGGGAGAGCAGTGAGTGAGGGCAGCTAAGGTGATACAGTGAGTAGAGCACTGAGCCTGGCATCAGAAAGACCTGCATTCAAATCCTACCTCAGATATTTTCTAGCTGTATGACCCTGGACAAATCATTTAACCTCTCTTTGCCTTCTTTCCCTTATCTGTAGAGTGGGATTAAGAACAGTACCTACCTCACAAGATTGTTTTGAGGATAAATAAGATCATCATAAAGTGTTTTTCACAGTTTCTGGGCCATAGTAAACACTATATAAATATTAGTTCCTTGAGAACAAGGACTTTCTTTTTTTTAAATTTCTATCCTCAGCACTTAGTAGGTGCTTAATAAATGCTTGCTGAATTGGATTGAATTAGACAACAAGTAACCAAAGACCAGCAGAAAAACAGGAAAGAGAACCCAGAATAATCAAAATAGTCACCAAAGTTTAGCTTCTCCTGTTTCCCTGTGCTGTCCAGGGCTTTCCCTGTGACAACTTATTCTCAAGGAATATTGGTGCCCTTTGGAAATCTTCTTTAAGGAAAGATTGCACCAGCAACCTCCTCCCTTCACCCCCAACAGCTTCCTCAATGATAAAAACACAATAGCTCTGCACAGAAGGCTCCCTGTGGGCTGAGGGTAATCCCACCATCCTGTGAAAATTGTTTATGATCTCCATCTATCTGCTAGAAAGAGCTAAGCTTCCCTGCTGGGTGGTCTTTAGACTGTTTGTCTGCATCGGTGTGTGGGGTTATCTTGCTATCTCTAGCTCTTCTTATATCTCTCTCTGTGTCTCACTCACTTTGTCCATTTACTTATTTATTCATTCATTCAGCTAGCATTTATTATATGATTATGATATACAAAGTACTGTGTGAGGCCCATGTGTTTTTCTGAATCAGTCTCTGTATCTCAATCTGTCTCTCAGCCTTTCTGACTGGCTTTCAGTCCCTCTCTCTTTCTCCTTTCCTCTCTCCCCTCTCCTTTCTCCCTGCCCCCTGCTCTCTCTGTCTCTTTCCTCCTTGTCTCTCTCTCCCCCTCCCCCCTCTCTCATCTCTCTCTCTCTCTCTCTCTCTC
>JAQQSZ010010730.1:0-12434 GCA_028646595.1 Phalanger gymnotis
TCTTTCCTAGTGTATGCCCTTTTCCCTTTCCTTTCCTCTCTCAAGGTCAACCCTATCCTTCTGCCCCTCTTATTTAATGCCCTGTCTTTTAAGACATTAGCATTCCAAAGGGATACTTATCTTTTTCCCCCCTATTAATGTAAGATTTAGGTTTTAAGTCTTTCTTCTTTTTCTTCTGGCATATCATATTCTAAGAATTAGAAGTGATGAGGTTAAAGAAAAATGATGATGGTAGGGAACCATAGGTTTCTAGGGGTGAGAGACCCCAAAATACTGACATACCAGGTCCTGTGGAAAGAATTCAACTCAAGTCTTCTCAGCCAAGGAAAAACACAAAGTTTATTAAGGATTAGCCATATTGGGTTGTCTTAAGAAATCCCACCCTTTGCGACACTTGTTTTCACAAGTGGGACAGATTCAATTTGAGCTAGATTGAATCTGAGCCCCTTCATGGAGGCAAGATGAAACTTATATGCAGAAAGGATGTGGGAGGGATTGAGGGGTGGTCGAGTAGTCTGGGGTGACTAGAGGAGGCGTTTAGGGAGGGTCTCGAGGAGGAGTCTAAGGAGGAGCTTGATGGGACTGGGATGAGGTCAGACTCCAGGAACCAAGAGAATGGGATTAAGGGTGGGAAGTAGCTGAAGGCGGGGATATTGATGGTATCAAGGGTGGGAAGTAGCTGGACAATAAAGGGCTAGGCTAGGTAGAGATTTGGGCCTAGATAATGAAAGGCTTATGGCCTCAGGGGAGGCCAGATCTAGCGGGAAGATTCAAGGAGTGTTAAAGGGGGTTCCCAGAGACTGTACTCCAGGTTCAAGGGGGTTCCCAGAGACTGTACCCTTATCAGAAGCTGCCAGGTTTTGCATGATCCTACCACTAGTACCTTGGTATTTGAGTTCCTTTCTGTCTGTTTGCTGATTTGATCTGGAAGCTCTGAATTTTGTTTATGACATTCCTGGAAGTTTTCATGAGGAAGTTTTCAAGAGGGTTTTCTGGGAATTAGTGAGCTTTCTTTCTGGATGTAGCAGATGGATTTTTTTTGTTTCCACTTTGCCTTTCACTGGGTAATTTACATTTATGAATTTAAAAAATTTGGCATTAATGCTTTCATTTTGTCATTGTTTTCAGGAAATTTCAGAAAAATTCTTAAGTTGTCTCTCCTTGACCAGTTTTTTAGGTTAGTTGTTTTTGATAGTAGGTGACTTATATTTTCTTCTATTTTACATTTTTAAATTTTGTTCCATTACAGTGTGTCCCAGAAGTCTTACTGCATTTCAAGGTTTTGTTGTTGTTGTTGTTTGTTTTTTAATAGTTTAAAACTACACCAAGACTTTTGAGACACCTTGTATTTTTAATTGTCTAATGGAGTCATTGAGTTCTCTTTGGTTCATCCTAATATTTAGAGAGTTTGTTACTTGAATAATGTTTTCCACTTCCTATTCTATTTATTCTCCAATTTTTTCCCTTTGCATCATTTTTCTGTCTTATATCATTTTTTCCCCCAGGTATTCTTGTAGTTCTTATGGCTCAGGTATATTTTTTTCCCCTCTGAGGATCTGCTTGTACTTTTTGTGGAGTTATTTTCTTCTTCTAAATTTTCCTCTTGATCCACAATATGTCTTTATAAAATTTGGTATCTTCTGTTATTTTCCTCTGTCTTCTATCTCCACCCCCAGTTTCCAATTTGAGATTTGTTTCAGGGCCAGGCGTAGCCCCCTTCCACATTTTTGAATGGAGGTGGTTAGATCCTTTTCGGTCTTGACTTTGATTCCCTTGGTTCCTACCATAAGTTTCTACTTCTGCTTGCGTGCTTGGGCTCAGAGTTCTAGCAGTCTCCAGATTCCTTGTCAGAGCTCTATGACTGGCTGTTCCCAGCCAAAGTGCTACTCAAGACTACTACCCTTCCTTCTTCCCCCAAGTTTTCCCAGTCATTATTGTCTCCTGTCCCAGCTCTAGTTTCTTGTTGGGGTGCTTCCTCTAGGGCTCTCTCTGGTCAGGGTGCTGACATGGTCTACTGCCTTCTCTAGGCTTTCTAAACTCTAAGCCAAGGTACTGTATTTTCTGTACCTGTCAGGCTTACCTGTTCAGTAAGCTGTCAATGGGCCTCCATATGCAGTACTTCTACTTTACATGCATTTTTTAAAAAAAAACTTTTTCTGGGCATGGTGGTGGTGGTGGTGGTGGTGCAATACTCTGCTTTCAATTTCTGTAACTTCTCATTTTCTCTTTGTTCAGTCCTGGGCTGGTTTAAGAAATTCCCTCTGGATTTTTGGTCATTGTTCAATATGTTGCTCTTTTTTAAATCATTGCTTAAGTAAGTGGAAGAGTTGGGCTCCCTTTCATCTTTCATATGGCCATCTTCCCAAAAGTCCCCTATCAAGCTATATTTCTATTTCTATCCTCATGTTTATCTTTAATTTTCTTAGCTTTCTGTTGGATTTGTCAAGCTCTGACAGAACATTAACGACACTTACAATTAATGTCTTATTAGCTGTCTTTTTACATTTCGGTTAGCTTTTCCTCTTAAGAATTGTTTCTTATGACATTCAGTTCATATATAGACATTGCCTCAAACAAACTGAGACCTGGGAAATACCTTAGATTAAAAAGGCCAAAGTCTCCCACTGCATCCAGGGCCATTGCCAGTTATTCTGATCTATGTCTTGCCACTGGACTCGGATGACTCTGGAAGAGAGAGTGAGGCTATGACTTTGCATAGTCCTGCCTAACTTAAGTCCAATTCACTTGCAAGTCAAGACATCACCCTCCTGATGTCATTGGTCCTCTTTGAGAACGAAGGAAGAACGACAAACAACAACAGACATATACATATATATCCACATATACTTAATATTTATATCATTTCCTTCTCTTATCTACAATGTAATGTAGTTTCTGGCTCTGTTATATCTTTGCTGGTGCCTCATTTGAATTCATGATTGTAGCTCCTGCTTTTTTGGATTTAGCTGAATACAAGAGATTCTATTACCATCCTTTATTTTGAGTTTATACAAATCCCTATTCTTTCTCCTGGGTTTTATTTATAACATAATAGAGATGTTGTTCATCTTTATGAATTTATTTTGGTCAATTATATATTTCTAATAGTCAACAGTCTCTTCTCTCCTTCCCCCCACTTTGTTAGATTCTATGATATTGTTTTTCAAAATTTTTATCAGTACAGGATACCATAATCCCTGTACATGTTCTCTGAATTTCTGTTGCTGACACTCCCTTAATCTGGAATGTCCTCCCTTAATAAAAATGCCACAGATCCCTACATCCCTTAAAGCTCAGTTCAACTGACAGGTGAGTATACCATGTATATGTCATAGTTCTGAATTTCCAAAACACTCAGTGTTAGAATGTCAGTTACCCTGTATTTTATTTACCATTATTTGTATATTTATCTTTCCCACTGCTTAACAGGGGAAATACCTTATTCATCTTTATATCCTCTACAATTCTTAGCATGTACATGCTCAAATGTTTGCCGATTGCCTACTTGCCCTAGCACCCTATATCCTTGCTGTCACCGGGTGAGGGGAGGGGAGGTCCAAGGCATCAGGAAGATTTCCCGTGTCATACCAAAGTGACAAGTCCTTCAGAGGGGAACTAGTTTCCTTAGAAGTGACCCATAATACTCAGTGCATATTCTATAGATCCCTATAGGCCAGGGGTTCTTAACCTGGCTTCTATAGACCCTATGGAATCTGTGAAATGGAATGGAAAAAAAAATCTTTATTTTTTACTAACCTCTAACTAAAATTTGCTGTTTCCTTCAATTATTTTAAAACATCATTCTGAGAAGGGTTCTAGAGGTTTCACTGAACTATCAAAGAGTACATAACATGAAAAATGCTAAGAATCGCGGCTATTAGCCTATTCTACTTCGTGGTCTCTGGGGGTGTCTTCCAATTCAATTCTCAATATATGAAGTAGTTTTGGAAAAATGAAATGTGTCAATTGCCAACCTAAGGGTACAGTTATTGATAGCTACAGTAAGCTACATCAGACAAGAGTTGAATGTGGAGCAGGTAGGCATCTGAAAATGACAACAGTTATATTAAAATAGCTATATAATAACAATAGCTATATGTAAATAGCACCTACTTCTTAGTATTGTTGTGAGGATCAAATGAAATAATACTTGTAAACCACTTGGCACAGTGCCTGGCACATAGTAGATACTTAATAAATCCTTCCTTTGGAATTTGTATAGCTCTAGAAAAGTTCTACTTGATGCCTTCTCAAATTATGGAGGTGATCCTGGGTTCCTAGAGGCCATGCCATGCCAGCCACAGTATAGTATGGAAAATAGTATGGATGGATACCAGATAGAAAGTCTATGGTGTGAGAATAAGCCTAGCTAAATTCGGAGAGGCTCATGACCAATTTGGCCACAGGGTGATGAATTTTTTTTTGGTCAGAGTAACTTTTAAAAGCTCTCTCCCTAGTGACTGGGATTATAATCTCTTTTGGTAGAACCAGCACCCACATGCATGAAATCAATATCCTTGAAGAGTATAGGACTTTAAGGTCTACAAAAACGAGTTTATGCAGAATTGGGGTGGTTAGTATCAGAGGTAAACCAGTTATTCCCTCTTTGGCTAGCTCCCTCACCTTCCAAATGTATGCTGCGCCACTTTTTCCCATTTCTTCCTTTAGTTGGCTTAGGGGGCATGATTTTTCCTTAGTCTACTCCATCTCTCACTTGAGTGGGCAAGGTCCTTTGAACTCAATGGGAAAGCCTACTGGCTTCTAAGGAAAACACACTTCACTTCCCTGGTTCTCTTCCTATCCATCTGACTGCTTCCTCTCAGTTTCCTTTGCTGGATTTTTACCCAGGTCATGCCCACCAACTGTGGGTATTTCCCAGGGTTCTGTCCTGGGTCATTTTCTTCCTTTATACTATTTCTCTTGGTAATCTCATCAGCTCCCATAGATTCAATTATCATTTCTACTTAGATGATTGTCTATCTGATCAAACCTAACCTTTCTTACATTTCTTGATTGCCTTTTGAACACCTTGAACTGGAGGTCCCACAGACATCTTAAAGTCAACATGTGCCAAACTGAACTCATTATCTTATTTTCCCAAGCCTTCCTATCTTTTTTTTTTTCTGTTACTGCCATTCTCACTACAGTCACCCTGGTTGAAACCAAGGTATCATTTTTGACTCCTCATTCTTTCTCATTTTCCATCCAGACTGTCATCAAATCTTGCTGATTCTAACTTCATTCATATGGCCCCTTCTCTTTCTCTCACTGCCACCACTCTCATCAATTCACAGCTAGAATATTGCAATAACCTTCTGGTTAATTTCCATGCCTAAAGTCTCTCCTTACTCCAGTCCACCCTCCACTCAAAAAAGTCAAAGTGATCTCTCTAAAGCGCAGGTCTGACCAATCCCCTAATAAATTCCAGTGGTTTCCTATTACCTCCCGGATCAAATATAAAATCTTGTTCCTGACAGCACTCCATCTCCCACATTTCACTGGTTGTTCCTCAGGCCTCTGCCTCCTCATTCTGTCCTTTTTTCTTCAAATCCCAGATAAAATCCCACCTTTTATAAGAAGCTTTTCCTTTTACCCCTTAATATCGGTCTTCCTTCTGTGATTATCTCCGACTTAACCTGTGTATATCTTGTTTGTATCTTTGTATCCCCAGAGCTTAGCCCAATGCCTGGCACATACTAAAGGCTTAATAAAAACTTTAATCATTAATTGTTGCCTCCAACTATCTCATTTTGGCTGCTGAAAGTGGAGGCTCTCCAGCACTTGGGGCCCCTTGATGTTCAGCTTCCCAGTTTCTAGACTTGCGCTGCAAAATGCCTGCTGGAGCTCCTTTCTCTCCAGCTCAGTGTCTAACCCTTCTTCTTCCTCTAAACACCATTAAAGTCTGCATTCTCATCCTCAAAACTGGACGCAGACAGCGGAACCTCTCCGCTCAGGTGGCCCCGGCCCCGCCCCGTCCAGAGCCCCCAGATTGAGGAGAAACATCCTAGGACTACATTTCCCAGAAGCCCTCGCAGCTAGTCCTGGAAGACACACTTAAAGCCTGGAGAGGTCCGATCCAAATCCAGCCAGCTACACCTAGCGTTTTCCTCTCGACCCTGCAAATTAAGTGGTATTTCATTATTTCTCGGAGGAGGAACCAGAGGCTTCGAAATGTTAACTGATCACATAATGAGTCAAATGTCGACACCATGATTTTAACCTGGGTCTCATTAGCCCACTGCTCTTCCCATTACATCGATTACGCCGGGAGAACCAAGCCTGGCGATCAAGTAGGTTCCCCCATTTCCCGGGAACCCAGGGCCTATGGAGGAGGCTGAGCAGTAATGAAATGCGGGGCTGTGTTGTTTCATCCGCTTAAGGGCTGATATATCCCTGTTAGGTTCTCAGGGAGAGCACGGAACATCGTGGAAAGGCTGGGCACCGACGCCCCCCGCTGCCACCAATTGGCCTTTGTGCCAGACTCTAGCCAACCTGACTCTCAGCTTCTAGGTTCCTGTCACAACTTCCTGTCCTCGAAGGGCCCTATTCCGGAAGGGGTCCTCGAGATCGGAAGGTGGTTAAGGCTAACGCCTGAAGACCGCGTGACCCTGGAGTCAAGGTAGTAGCCCTCCCTTGGATCTGCTCATGGAAGAGGAAGCGGGGAAGAATGCTGACTTCCTGTCTGGTTCTAGCCAAGGGAGGGCATAGCTCAGGAGGCTCGGGAGGAGGTCTCGACCTCTTGGGTTCAGGCACGAACAGGGGCGGCTGCATTTGCGGAAGTGCTGAGGCTGGGCCGGAGGATCGTCGAGGAAGTGGCGGCCGCTAGGTCGAGTAGGGTGGCTAGGCTCTGTCGCCGCTGCCGCCGCCTCTGCCGCCCTTATCGTAAGCGTCTCCTGGAGCGGACCCGGTTGCGACATGATGTCCTTGTTTACGCCTAATCCTTTTGAGCAGGATGTTGGTGAGTCACCGGGCCAGGCCTTGGGCTACAGGGGCTGTTCCCCTGGAGACGGGGCCGGGGTGAGAAGGGACGGCGGCGGGGGTGGGGCGAGGGGCAGGGGGAAGGGAATGGACGGCAGGGTCCCTTTGGGCACTAGTTCCTCTTCCATTTTGTTGCCCCTTCCTTGTGCCCCTTTCTTTCCTTGGTGGGAGGCCCCACGGAGCGAACTCCTTTCCCCAGACTTCCCCTCTCTTCCCTCCCCCGATCCCCGGCAAGACTCCTTGTCTTGTTGCTGTAAGAGCCGGAAGGAAACGGTTAATGCCGAGATGAGGGTGTTAGAGCCCCTCCCCCCGTGTCCGTGTGAGGGCCTGGTCCTCCGCGCCCACCCCTCGCAAGCCCGGCCAGGGACGTGATGCAGCAGTTTGAGGTGCCTCCTTCCCCACCAAGGGGCAGCCTGGCCTTCTCCGACAGGGCTTCCCCAGCCGTGGAGGGAAGCTCCTCTTGACAACTTTTCCCCACGCCCTGTCCGGGGTCCTGATGGTAGAGCCGAATTCCGATTGTCGGTCTCCTCGTGCCATAGAAAGAAGGAGCGAGAGCTACCTGCCAGTCACTGATTGTTGTAGCATGGCAAACAAGAAACAGATTCCTTGGTGGTCGTAGGATAGGGGAGCATTAAAGCAGTAGATTGAGTTAAAAGGGTCTTCAGACCTTTAGACTCCTCAGGATCATGGGTTTTGGTAGAATGCTTTTAGTTGGGGCCGAAGCTAGATTGTTAAAGTATTCATGGAACAGCCAAAAAAAATTAAGTACTTCTCTGGACCTCTAAAAATTACTCTTAACACAAGACACGTCATCTTCCAAGTCTGAGCATTTCCACTGGTTATCCTCCGATGACTGGGATCCTCACTTTCTTCATCTCTGCCCTCCCCGCCCCCCTCCAAGACTCTCCCATAAAATCTAACTTTATACCAGAGACCTTTCCTGGTCTCCTAAATGTTAGTGTCTTTGGTATCCAAAATTTATCCTCTTTGTACTGTATCTTCTTCATACATAGTTTGCATGTTGTCCCCTCCCTTCCCCCTTAGATTTTGAACTTGAAGGCAAGGGACTGTATTTTGTTTTTGTTTTTTTTTTAACTTTTTTGTATCACTAGCACTTAGCACAGTGGCATATAGTAGAAGCTTAATAAATGCCGATTGACTTGATGACTAAAAACTACATAAGATGAAGTTTGTGGTAGGAGGAATATACCCTAAAGTGGCTGAAAGCATGCCTAAGTTATATAGAATCTCATAATTATGTACTTGTTTCAGTAATTTAGATTTTCTTATTTGAAAGCCAAGTAATTGTTTATAGCTTGTAAGAGTCATTTAACATTTGTACTGCTTTTTAGTTTGTTTTTTAGTTCTTTCAGGTTATCTTTTCTCAGTAATTGCGACAACCCTGTGACATAGGATATTGCAAATGAGTAACAGGGATGTAGAGGTTAAGTGACTCACCCAGTGTCATCCAGCTGGTTTGTGGTAAAGCCAAGATTGTATCAGATCTCCTGACCCAAGTCAACCAATATTAAGTCCCTTTCATGTGTGTAATGAAAGGAATGCCATTTTTAGTTAGAGGACCTCAAATATTGAGTCTGAGATTTACTACTTTATGACTTTGGGCAAGTCACTCATTCTTTCTAGGCCTCTGGGAAAGTTACTAATTCTTTCTGAGCCTCAGTTTCTTCATCTGTAAAATGGGAGGTGGCCGCTTCCAGCTCTGATCCTACGTGCAAAGTATTGTGACAGCACTTGTGACAACCAAAATGGAAAAACGACATATTCCCTGACCTCAAGGAACTTCGAAGGGAGATAGGTACACAGAGTGAATCAGGGTAGAATGTGGTAAGTCGGAGGAAGCAGGTTGAGACATAAGAAATCTGAGAGAGATCACTTCATAGAAATGGTGACACCTTTGATGGACCTTAAAGATTGAGAATAATTTCTCAGGTGGAAATGTGGCAGGAGGAATTTCTAGACAAGGGGAAGAGAATCTACAATATTTGAAAAATGGGAGAAGAGGGCAGGAAGAGAGAGATGAATGTTTCTGCTGCCGTTAGAAATTATGAAGCAAAGTAGAAAGAGATGGTATCAGAGGATCTAGGTTCTAGTGTCACCTCTGTCCCATCTATGTGACCATGGGCATGTCACTTAACATATCTGGGCCTTATTTTCTTCATCAGTAAAATTATGGAAATGGATTAAGTCAGTAATGTTATAAGGCTCGAAAGTTAGGGGATACTCAGATTTCAAGGAGGGGGAGAGTTGTGAAATATTACACAATCAATAGGCTTTCTCGGTCACTTAGAGAATTGTTTCAGTAGAATATTGGGAATGGAAGTTTGAGTTAATAGGTTGTAAAGAAGCTCAGGCAATGAAGGACACAGGAGATAATTACTGCTTTAGAGCTTAGTTTGAGGAAGTAAGATCTAGTGAAAGGTTGTTTGTTAGTTTTTTTCAGTTAACTTTACTAAGTGCTTTCTGTGCTCCAGACTCTTGTGTTAAATGCTGGGAATCCAAAAACAAAAGAGTGTGCCCTCAAGGAGTTTGCAATCCTTTGGGGGAAGACTGCACACAAAAAAGAAAGCTGTAAAGCCGGGGGGAGTGGAGGGGAAAGTACCCAACTCTGGGGCCACTTCTCTTGAGAAGTGCAGCCAGGTGAGAAATGAGATGTTCTGAGCTGAGCTCCTCCTTAAATGGAGATCTGGAGTTCACGGCCCCACCCTCCAATCAGAGAGCCTTATATGCATAAGGTAAAGTATGGAACTAAGGCCCAGGTCAGGGTGGGGAACCTGAGGCCTGAAGGCCACTTGTCACCCTCTAGGTCCTCAAGTGTGGCCCTTTAATAAAAGAATTTGTTCTGTAAAACTTGGACTCAGTCTAAAGGCCCCAGCCAAGGAGCACATGTGGCCTGGAGGCCGCAGGTTACCCACCCCTGGTGCAGGTACTTTACTTCAAAAAGAGGGAAAAATAATTACTTATGCATATTACATATCTAAAGCAGTTTGAAAATGTTAAAACTACAAATGTAAACTAGTATTATCAAGGCATGCCCCATGGATGGCATCAGTCTAAAAGGAAAGAGGCAGTGTCATCTTCTTAGAAACATGTGCCTGATCTTCTGTACCTGGAGAGTGGGATCATATATTTAGTAATATAAATGCATGAAGTTCTGTATGTGCTTACAAGCATAGAAAAAGATTTGTTTTTGTGATTATCTTTTCCCTATATCTTTATTAGTACCTGAGTTTTATACTCTACTTCATTTTAATTTAAAGCAAATAAGCACAACAAAGCAGTTGAGATTATCTGGCTTTAAGATTTTTTTCTAGAGTGTCCGTTAGGTTGTTTCAGAATATCTTTTTAAACCACTTCTCTTTAGTTTAGTCACATACAATCTCTCATTTTCTCCTGTTTTTTCATGGCCATCTATAAAACCTATACTAGCTAACATCATACATGCTGGTTTTTTATTTGAAGTTATTTTCAAATCTTCCTTCAGAAAGTCTTTGCAGGTTAAATGTATAGTAATTTGGTGAGTTACATACTCAGTACACACCTTCATTGTAACATCTGCTTATTTTTTAAATAACAGTAAGTACTAAAGATATCCCAATTTTACAAACAAATAATGTTATTAAAGTGCTTTGTAAACATTAAAGCACTATAAAGTCAGCTGGTATTTCCATTATTCTAGGCTGCCATGCTTAAGGATTCTGTATGCCTCTGAAGAAAAATAACTTTGTCAGACTTAAAATTCCCAGCAGTCCCCTTTCCCCTTCTTTCTTCTCCCTCTCAGTATACTTATATTTTCTCCTCCATTTGTTTTCATTGAATTTTGTTTCTTTTTGCTCTCCAACTTCCATTTCCCTTCCTTTTCTCCATTCACTCAGCTGAATAAACTTGTTATTTCTTATTCAAGCATCACCTCCTACTGTTGCTAAGCCTTTGATAATTACTTTTATCCTAAACCTTAGTCTCCAAATTAATATTTTCTCCTGTCTACAAAATTTAGCTCATATTCTATTTGCACTTCAAAAATCTTGTGCCCAGACAATTGGAGATTTTATAAACTTGATCACAGCATTTCAGAGGGGAGGAGGTGTCAGATGTAGGATTTATAAGGTATAACCTTTGACCATTGCTCATGTTTTTTGTTGACAAATATGTTGATGTTCTGGATGGTTCTTGTTTAATTTCATTGAGTGCCTGAAAGAGGCGAGATACCAAGATGGATAATAACTATTGTATGCTGAAAATGATAGTTTTATGTCCCCCTTTATCAAAGAAATTTAATACACAATCTTCCCTCAAAAACTGAAAAAACTCGACATAATGAAACCCCAAAATTCCTTAGTGGCTCCCTTGAGACATTTAGTTTATCTTGTCTACTTAGAATGTAATAGAATACAGACAATATTTACATTCCAGTTTTACTATACATTATATGTAAAAAAAATACTTAAATTGTTTAAAAATGTGAAATAGCTCTTTAACATTAGAATATTTAAAGTCAGCAGAGGGGAAAAGTGGCTCTTCTAGCTTAGTCATATTTGGGGGTGGCAAGAGTGGGACTAAGTAGTATGGTTTTACCAATGAATAGATGATCATACCGTCCTCAGTGGGTTAGATGGATGAAGCTTCAGACTCCTTTCCTACAATGGCCAAACAAGCCCATAAGCATCCTAGATAGTAAAATAAATTGATTTTGTTAAAGGTGTGGTAACCATTATAGGCTTTTTATTATATAATCCAACAGACTGCATTACTCGATGACTGTTCATCCTAACCTTCTTTTACCTCTGAGTCAAATGATTACACGTGTATGAATTATATCATCCACTATTCTCTCAGTTCTGGGTCTTCACTTATCTTACTTAGTTGGTTTTATTCTCTTCTTCACTTACATGGTTTTGGTGTTTATTAACATCACTCTTAGGTAACACCATTTGAATTTCTCTCTTTTTCCTGCTTCCAAATGTTCACTACTTATTGAATGGCTTGCTGCATGAAAAAACTCCTATTATGGCCCTAAGACAGTGTGGCATTAGTCATAATTCCCTTAATTTTCTGTGTTCTTTTGCATCTAGTTTCATCTTGTCTACCTGGAAGCTCCAAAATCTTCTTTATGGTACTTAGCAATATTTTCTAGATTATAGTAACTTGATATTTTTGTGGAGTGCTATTGCTACCTACTTTGGGAAGATAATTGGATAGTCTTTTCCTATAGTATTTTTCTGAAAAACTTCCAACCATAATTCATTTTTGCTTTACCATAGCCTTTAGCCAGGATACCCAACAACAGAAAGGCCCATTAAAATAGGCCTTACTAAGTTTCAATTACCCTGAAACAGTCCATTGTAGGGTTTAAGTGACCATTAGCGTAGGTACCATTTCCATTCCTCATAGACACAGTAAAGAAGAATGGGTTAGATAGACATTTTATAAATCACTCC
>JAQQSZ010010731.1:0-12434 GCA_028646595.1 Phalanger gymnotis
GAGAGAGAGAGAGAAAGGGCAAAGGATGAGTTGAATATGAAGGGATGATATCTAAAAAAAATAAATTAAATTAAGGGATAAGAGAGGAATATATTGAGAAAGGGAGAAAGGGGGAGATAGAATGGGGTAAATTATCTCACATAAAAGTTGGAAGAAAAAGCAGTTCATTGGAAGGGAAATAGGGGCAGGTGAGGGGGAATGAGTGAATCTTGCTCTCATCAGATTTCACTTGAGGAGGTATTAACATACACACTCAATTGGGTATCTTACCCCACATGAAAGTAGGAGGAAAGGGATAAAAAGGGGGGACAATAGAAGGGAGGGCAGATAAGGGGAAGAAGTAATGAAAAGCAAACACTTTTGAAAAGGGACAGGTTCAACGGAGAAAATTGAATAAATTGGGACAGGATAGGAGGGAGGGAAATACAGTTAGTCTTTCACAACATGACTATTTATGGGAGTGTTTTCCATAATTATACATGTGTGGCCAATGTTGAATTGCTTGCCTTCTTAGGGAGAGTGGGTGGGGAGGGAAGAGGGGAGAGAATTTGGAACTCAAAGTTTTAAAAGCAGATGGTCAAAAAAAAGTTGTTTTTGCATGCAACTGGGAAATAAGATATACAGGCAATGGGGCATAGAAATCTATCTTGCCCTACAAGAAAGTAAGGGGAAAAGGGATGGGGGGAGGGGGAGTGGTCTGATAGAAGGTAGGGTTGACTGGGGAACACGGCAATCAGAATATATGCCATCTTGGAGTGGGGGGGTTAGAAATGGGGAGAAAATTTGTAACTCAAAATCTTGTGAAAATCAATGCTGAAAACTAAAAAATATCAAACAAAAAAAATCATTAAATCTAAAAAAAGAGAATGAAAAAGAAAAAGAAAAAAAAAGTCATTTCATTTTGCTGTGCCACAACTTCTCCCTCTGTAAAATAGGGATGAAAATACATTCACTAGCTACCTTACAGGATTAATATGTGGCTTGAATTATGTATGTGTGAAGCCCTTTGCAAACATTAAAATACTATGTAAATGTGAATTATTATTTTTATGAGATCTAAGATCCAAATTTTAAATGGTATTTATAAAGTACTTTGCATACATTATGTCATTTGGGACTGATAAAAAGAAAACCCTGTGAGGGTTCTAAAGGTATTACAATCCACATGTTACAGATCAGGAAATAAAAGGTTAGAGATCTTAAGTAATTTACTCATGTTCCCTACTACTACAATTTGTCAGAGTGAGAATTTGAACCTAGGTCTTACTGACTCAACTCCAAGGCCAGCAGTATATTTACTATGGCAAACAGGTCCAAGAAAAAGCTCTGAGACCACTATAAATTATATGTAAGTTGGATAGGAATTGGGAACTTATTGCCAGGATTTAGGCATCCCCAAATGTAGAAATGCCTCCAAATTCACCAGTGAGTTTGTCTATTTCAGGCCCAACCCAGTCGAGACATGAATAACCTGGTCTTCACTGTAAACAAGACTCTGAAAATAGACATGCCCCATAGGAATCACTGAAACATTATCAAAATGTTTGGGGAAATGAGGTTTCCTGATGCAGTCAATTTACTGTACAATTTAAGGTTACCCCTTTGAGCTCAGAAATATTCATAAATTATAATTAGTTTCTTCAAATCCTTACACACTCTCTTGCCTTAGGAAATAGAACATATCAGCTATAGCTTCACCTTTCTTAATGACTGTCATGATTGTGAAAAAAATCAGATCAATCAATATTTTTTAGCACTTGATACGTGTGATGTGTTGTAGTAGGTGCTTTGAGGGACAAGTAGAGTGTTAAAGTAAGAAATTAGACCATGTTGTCATGTAGTGTGATGACCTCCAAAATCACTGAAATGAGTGAGAATACTTATCACTACTTTAACTAGCCCAATAATGACTTTTTAGTTAATGATTCTGTTGTGTCTCCTCTATCACTGACATCTGTATAGTCTCATTAATTGTGGTATGTCTGTTTCCACTAACCCCCATCTGTTGCCATAAAAGAACAATCAAGAAAGAGATAACCAGGGTTGTTAATTCGGTAACATTAATTTTACACATCAAATAATGACCCTCAATACATATGCAGAACATTCTTATAAAGATTTTATAGAGGTGACCAAGTAGGATGGCAACATAGTGAAAACAAGAGATAAAATATGAACTGACCACATGTTTTATCAGTACTTATAAAATATTAAGATATCTAGGCAATATGGGATAGACTCAGTCTGTACCATAGAATTATATCATAGTAGAGGAAAGTGTACAAGACTAAGAAGAAGAGGATCTAGGTTTAAATCTCTGCTTTGTTGCTGATGACTGAAGCAAGGTTCAGAAAATTAATTTACTTTCCTGGGTCCTTGTTCCCTCACCTGTCAAGTGATGGGGTTTGTTTTGATGGCCTATACTGACTCTTCCAGATTGAAATCTGGGATCCTAAATGAAGACTCTAAAGAAGGGTGTGGAACCTGCGGCATCAAGGCCACATGTGGCCTTTCAGGTCCTCAGGAGCAGCGCTTTGACTGAATCCAAACTTCACAGATTTCCCCTTAATAAAAAGATTTATTCCGCAAAACTAGGGCCTAGCATATAGGTTAGATGTCTTATGGAAACTATATGGAAGGACATGGACAAGAGTTGAGTAAGATAAGATGATGTATTCAATCTATCTCACTGATGAGAATGCCACGTGAATGGGGACATAACATTCAAGTTTAGAGAAAGAAAGCATATACGTTAGTAATTATTGCTGGTCTCTCAATCTCTTTAAAAATAAAAATAATAATACTAGCCTTGATAATTTCTGAACATTTGGTATCTTCTAATCTTGTAAATAGCTCAAAAACTGATCACTCTGTGCTTTCAAAATTATCTTCTCCCCACCAGACTTTGCTTACTTCACTGTAAAACCATGGCTACCTGAAACAAGCTGGCTTCCTGGCATTCAGCTAACAATGAAAGAGGTTTTACTTCCTAACACTAGACCAAATTAGGGATGTGGTGATGATCATGAATTGGAACTCTCAGCCATAGCGTCTCTTTTCTGTTTACACAAGTGTTACGCTAGTAGTTTGTATTCTTTATTCAATAAATTTTGTTGTCAACCTAAGATAGATGTGGCTATTTCTCAGTTCCCTGAAAATCACTTCAAAAAAAGGAGAAAAAATCATTTCAAGAAAAATGCTGATACCTAAGAATATTGAGTGCCATTTCTACTTCTTCATGGAGTGTATATGGCATTGATAGGTGAGAGTGTAAATGTATGGTTCTATTGTCACTGAGGATGAAATAGATCATTGTAGAAATCATAGAAAAATCCTGTTCCGTTTGCATCTACTTGTTGGCCTCTTTCCAACTCATCTATCAACTTAAAATGATGTGGATTAGTTGAGTCTCACACAAAGCTTTGCGTAGACATTTTTTTTTTCTCAGCTGCTAATCTGTTATTTTGTGGAGTTTATACAGCTAGATAAAATATGGACAGCCCTGGTGCTATATAGAGAAGTGCTATACTGGCGAAAATGGAATATCAAAAGATATAGAGGAGAGAATCAAGAATTTTTGATAGATCCTCACTGAAAAATCAATTTGAAAGATCAAAACTGAGGAAACACATGTTGTAAAAAACACCCATGTCAGTGAGCTCATCAATCTACTAAAATATTGAAGTATATTAAATGACTAAAATGCAGCCTGATAGTGGCTATATTCTTCTAGAGATAAAAGTGTTTAGATTTTGAAATAGCTATTTTTCTCACTTTTGAGAGTTTTTTCTAACTGCTTGTTTCATGGATACTGAGACTATAAGAAATCAGATCAAATAGCTACCTAAGTGGAGTGTTTTATGTTATATTTACATTCAGAGTAAGCAAGTAGGTGAGTACGTCCATAAACACCATTCAGTCATTTAGGTGGTTGAAATTCAGTAGACGTTGTCAGGTCCAGTGAGAAAAAGACAGAGGAAAGGAAAAGGGGGAACAGATTAAAGTGAGGAAAAAGGAAAGTGAACTATGAGAAATTCATATGGTGAAAGGAAAAAAAATTCATAATAAAATTTCAATAAAAATGCAAATAAGACATAATTATATAGTTGTATAGTATACTCTCCCAGTACCCCTACTGGCAGGTTAAGTACCTAGAGGGCAATGGTTGTTATTTTCTACAGATTTCTGGTGATCACCTGAGGGGATTGTTTTCTAGTACAATTGTCTATGATCCTCCATCCAGTATGCTCTCCATTATTAATCAACCAGTAAAACTCTATCAGTTTTTTAGAAAAAAGGGATTTATTGTGAAAATATAGTGAGAATAGTAGTTACTGGGAAATCATCCCCTAAAGTCTGGCCTTACAAACATAAGGTCACTGGGAGAGTGAGTTCAAACTTAAAGTAACTTTTGTAGAGCACATGCATATGAACAAATCCTGGATCCAGAAGGCCTTTTCTCCTTTCATGGGGTACTCATGAAGTAAGTTCACCTTAGGTGTGGTTATCTTCTAGAATCCAATTACTGATGTCTTTCTAAAGGTGAAAGCATGTTTTTATTCATTACATGGAGCAATGGTTCCAAGATCTGCTGCCATCCTTTGAGAATTGTCTTTCTATGTGTGTCACCAGGCAGTTTTCTTTTGCCAGCCATCATATCATTTCAGAGGACTCTGCTACTGTCTCTGATGGCTCTGACAGACTTTCCTGCCACCTGAGTACTTCTCTCTTGGTATACTCATTTACCTAAGATTGATCTTTTTGCAATCACATCTAGTTCTGCAGGCTCCGCGACTCTTGAGTCATAAGTCCCTATGGCTCATTAACTAGCCACAAGACTCTTTGTCACCATATAGCTCCAGCCCCTCAGTTACTCATGGCCAGAAACTTGCTCAGCAAGTTCCCATGAGTTATTAAAGACTAAGAAGTAGGAAGCAAATATCTGCATACCTCTCCATTATAGTTGGAATGGATCTTAGATCAATCTTGTTACAAGTAGAAGTAATCTTTACAATATCCCTAAGCCATATATTTTTAGTCAGATAGAATTTAGGGGTCATTTAATCTAACCTTCTTATTTTACCAAAGAGAAATTGAGATGAGAAAGGGATGAGATTATTTGTACAAGATCACACAACTAATTTAATGGTAAAAATCATATCTGAAGTCAGGTCCCCAGACTTCTAGAGGCCATGGTTCATTTGAACGTACCATACTTGATAAGTGATTTTTTTAGGCAAACAAAATCTTGAGATCTCTTATGACTGGGCCCACCTTTTAATCCGTACTTTCAGTATCCAAGATCTCTATATTCTAGTCTTTGATTAAAAGTGACATTTATATCGTTCATTAAGTTTTACGAAGTACTTTCCTCCTAAGAAACTTGCATGTTAAATAAGGTGAGTGTAATTATCTCTATTTTATAGATGAAGAATGTGAGGGTTAATAGTTAAGTCAAGGTCTTAAAAGGTTATGAAAATATTAAGTGTTGGAATGAGGATTTGAACCTAGGTTTCTCCTGCCTTCAAAAGTCTAGCAGTGTTCCCACTGCAATATATTAGTCTAGTATAAATCAGTGACAATGAGGAGTTTTGGAATTCTAATTAAAGCATAGTATTTAGGAGCTTATGCTAAGGAAGCCAATTGTCACCCAATACTTTCTGTAATGGATAGAGAGCAATCATTTGGAAACAGCACATCAAAACATCAAAAGAGGGAAGCCAGCCGTTGTCTTGCTTTGTATATAAAAATGCTTGGCATATTCAGGGAGGACTAGCACATCTGATGTAAGGGCTGGCTGAACCCTTTTCAGGGTTGCTCATCCACTTTGGTGTCCACTTGTCACCCAAGTCTCACCTGTGGCTCTAAGAAACTGTAACATCAGCAGCGGCCACACCCAGGTAAAACCATTTCAATAGTTGAGTTAAACTAGGTTGAGAGTAACCCACAGACTGCAAACCCATCAGTGAATTGGGAGATGTCTACTGCAAGCATGTGAAGACTTCCCCAGTAGAATGAGCAAATAAGAACAATTTGTTCCAATGGCCATGAAGGCAGCTGAAGCAGGTACTGCATAGCGCTTAGAGCTTAGTCAGACATCAAAAACACAAAGGTCATCCACTGTATCCCAAGGTTATCGCCAGTCATCCTGACTTTTGTTTTGCCACTGAACTTTGATGACTCTGGAAGATGGAGAGAGGCTAATGACTATGCAACTCTGCCTCACTTAAATCCAATTTACTCACAAGTCAAAACAGCACCTCCTGATGCCATTGGTCTTCTTTGAACAGGAAGGATGACAACAGAACATAAATAAGCTAGAAACTTGTCTCATCTGAAAAACTCTATTTGTACTACTCATTTACTTAATAATACTTTTGTTTAATATATAAAGATAAAGCTTAGCTCTAAATTACATTATAAATGAGGGAAGTCTGAATTACAGAGGTTTTTCCATTGTTAGCTTTCTGATTAAAAAATAAAAATAATAACAATAATATAGACTTCAAGGGGGATACATTGATTCCCCCCACCAAGAGCATGTGAATATAATATGCACATACATATTAGCTGATTCCTTATTCTCTTTTTATTTAAAATTCAAAAGTGTGCAGGCCTAAGAGCAGGAAACATTTTTAAGCCACAAAGCTCCACTCCCCAAGGAAATTTAGAAATTGCAAAATGGATGAAAAATTCCTTAGATGGATCTGACATTCACCATCCCTTCATGAAGAGTCCACTTGCATGTAATTTTCAAAATGCAATGTGAAGAGAAGTCTAGAAAAATGAAAATTCCTCAAGAGTCACTTAGGAATGAGAGAGTAAGGAAAAGAGAGACAGAGACAGAAATAGAGTGCAGTGGAGAGGGAGCGGGAAAAACAAAGGAATAAAGTAGAGAAGAGGACAAGGAGAATCTGAAGTCTTTCGCTCATTCTGTGACCTAAGGGAGGGAAACTAATTCTCCTGCTCCCTGTACCATAAAGCTCTATGGGCATACCAAAAATTGTGTTCAGAGTGAGAAAAGAAAATTGTTAAGAATTTTGTAGGCTATTGGCATGTCCTCTATAAGAGAGAAAAGTCCTGTTATTTCCATTTCACAGATAAGGAAATTGAGGGGAAGATTAAATGACTAGAGGCAAACTCAAAAAGCTACTAGCTAATGGAAGAGTTTTCACCTGGAGTTTCTAATGGCTTAAAAAACAAACAAACAAACAAAACTATTCTGTTGCACTACCCCTCTTATTAATGATTTTAAGGTCTTTGAAGATTTAAGATATTTCTTGTCTCCAAGTCTACTAAAACATAAATATACTAAGTTAGGGTTTGGGGGGATAATTAAGATAGAGTCCCAAGTAAATTAAATATTCATCGATTATGGTTAAGAATTGTTGATAGTTCAATTAATTGCATGAAAAACTCCAATGATGGGGCAGCTAGGTGGCATAGTGGCACACCAGTCTTGGAGTCAGGAAGACCTGAGTTGAAATGCAGCCTCAGACGTTTATTAGCTATGTAACCCCGGGCAGGTCACTTAATAAGAAAGAAAGAAAGAAAGAAAGAAAGAAAGAAAGAAAGAAAGAAAGAAAGAAAGAAAGAAAGAAAGAAAGAAAGAAAGGAAGGAAGGAAGGAAGGAAGGAAGGAAGGAAGGAAGGAAGGAAGAAAGAAAGAAAGAAAGAAAGAAAGAAAGAAAGAAAGAAAGAAAGAAAGAAAGAAAGAGAAAGAAAGAAAGAAGGAAAGAAAGGAAGGAAGGAAGGAAGGAAGGAAGGAAGGAAGGAAGGAAGGAAGGAAGGAAGGAAGGAAGGAAGGAAGGAAAGAAGGAAGGAAGGAAGGAAGAGAGAGAGAAAGGAAAGAAAGGAGAGAGAGAGAGAGAGAAAGAAAGAAAGAAAGAAAGAAAGAAAGAAAGAAAGAAACCCCAATGATGACTGTGATTTCTCTGGTAACCTTAGGAGCCCAATAACTCCCTTCCTTAACACATACATGGGGAAGGGATTGAGTGAGTTCTCAAAATAAGTTAGAATCCACAGTCATAGTAACACACATGCTTCACTCTCGTGGAGCTGGTATGGCCTGTGGCAAAAGCAAAGGATTCAAAGTCGAGAAGTCAGGGTTCAAGTATTATTTCTACCAATTATTGTCTGTATGACTTTGGATGAGTTACTCACTTCTTTGAAGCTGTCAGTGTCGGCCTCAAAGAATAATTGTTCAGATTAAATGGTATGATGTGAAAGTTCTTTTTTTTTCTGTATACACATGTTAGACAAAATATAAATACATATGGAATCGGTGAATTAAAGAATTTTAAAGCTGAAATGGACTTCCATGATCATCTAGTTACACTTTTATCTGATGTATACTGCCCATGATATTCCTGAAAAAAGGCTATTTAGCCTCTAATTTAAGCCCTTCCATGGAAAGAAACTCATTGATTCCTGAAGGAGCCCATTAGACTTTTTGAAAGCTATAGTTATTAGAAAGGCAACATGAAGGTATGTGAAGAGGGCCTACCTTGGGGCAGAAAGACCTGAGCTCAAGTCTGGCATATTATACAACTAACATGCCCACCCATGGACAAGTTACTTAACATCTGACTGTACCCAAAGGGCAACTCTTTAAGTTGTAAACTACAGAGGATTTATCAAACTGATATTGGAAATGCTCCTTTGTCAGATTTGTCAGCATGAGAATTCCTTTTGATGGTTAAAAATTCTGAAGTTCACTCTAATTCTAAAATTCTTTGATTCCATGAATAGTCTTCAACATAGGAAATTCTCACACCTAAAAATTTCCCATACCAATGAAATTACAGTTCCAGACTTCCTCAGGCCTCCACTCCCTAAAAAAAAGTAGGAAGTTTGTCTTTTTTTGTTTTTCTTATGTTATGTAGAATTAGGGTAGTTTCAGTTCTTTCCTTCAGAGCTTAGTAATGCACAGATAACCCAATTCCACATTATGACCTTGAAAATATCTGCATAGAGAGTCACATATGAACATATCATGTCTAAAGGAAAAACTCCAGTTAATGACTACAGCAGAGGTAAACGATCAGCACTCACGAATTAGAATTCAGTTTAGGCTTCTTCTGTGGTATAGACTCATTTGTTTTAAGTAAGATATTCTGATGAATAGGGCCATTAATGGCCTTGCATCTATGAAAATACACTGAAATCTATACAGGCTGTATTTCAGGTTAGTAACCTAGTCCTTCGCAATCAGCACTTTCTGGACCAAATTTTAAGATTTCATTTCAGCCAATAAATAAATCATCAACTTCTGTAATAGACATGTAAAGGCCTTTCATGTATTGCACTCTCAATACAGGTTTTTTAGTAACGAAAATAATGATAAAGAAAGAAGAGGAAAATTACGGAAAAGGAAGAGGAGGAAGGAAAAGAGAAGACAAAAGAAGGGAGAAAGATGAGAAAATGTATTGTTCCTTGTAGTGAAAAGTAAACAATGTTTTGTCAGCAGCCAGAAGATGCACATGCTCAAATGGTGAAAAGAAAATATTCATAACAAAAACTGTGAATATCTTTTTTGTTTCTTTTAATCATTTCCACATTTAAGTGAACTGAAACTACTTCTAGGTCCAGTGAATATGAAGGATGGCAAATTTCCTTCTGCTACAATGAGTAACATTATGAGTCCCTCACACTGGACTTTGAAGAGTCATTTCCCATTTAAGTCTGTTATCCTTCTTTTATATCTCTTCCCCACATTTTCCTTTTAGACTGACATTTTCTAATGCTTTAGCTCAGGCAAAGAAAAAAAAAGTTGACTCGGGGAAAGAAAATGTCCCTTTTAAAGAAAATGAAAGTGTTGTGCTCAAAAGGAGGATAAAAAAAAGCTTGTGATAGATTCAATGAGAGCAAATGCCTTGATATGTTTAAAGAAATCTGCTTCACAAATAAAATGAGATGTTTGAAGAATTTGCAAATGACATCATACTAATATATAATGCATTGAGTACACCAGTGCTTGCTCTTCAGAGGGACGATGAATAGAATGATGGATAAGGGAAGAATCTGGAAATCAGACAAATGCAATTCTAGGATCTCCTAGTCTTACCATCATGAGAATTATTCAACAGCAGTGAGGTTTCTAGAAATGATAATTATTGTCTTTATGGTTCCCTATTTCTCCTAGGATGAAATCTAAACTTTTTAGCCTACACTGGAGACTATCCAACTTCTTAGCCCTCTTCTTTATCCTTGTCTTCTCTTATTCCCCTATACAATCTTACTTCCCCAGCCCTCTGCATTCATAGTCCTTCAATCCATCCTGTGGACAACACAACAGGTAATGAGCATCTGAACTTGCTATTTTTTATCGAGTTGTTTCAGTGTGTGGTCGATGGGCGTGTTGGGCACATAAGGTGAATTTCTTCTGATCAGTTTTCCCTTTGATTTTGGATACAAGGTGCAAGACTTTAGCAGCACTATAACCTTATTCACTCTGGCCTCCTCTACTTTCCCATTAAGGATGATTTTCCACCTCTTCTCCACCTACTCAAAATCTAGTCCTCTTATGTTTGTTTCACTTCCCTTGTGAAGTGTGCACTAGGCCTTCCATTTCCCAACTCCATGCTGTCTCACTATGTCCTTTTCCTAGAATACTTTCCCTCCTTCCTTCTACCTCCTGACTTCCTGGGCTTTCTTCAAATACCTCTGTCTACAGAAGGCCTTTCCAAATCCCTCCCTTTCCAACCCCCCACTCACCTCCTGTGGCTAGTGCTTTCACTCTGAGATAACTTTCTCTTATTCTGCATGTATCCTATGTGTACATTGTTTACATGTTGTCCCACCTTTAAGGATGTTAGCTCTTTGGGGGGCAGGGATTGTGTTTTTACTCTTTTTTTATGAGGCCAGTGTTTAGCACTGTGCCTAGCAAATAAAAAAATGTTTAATGAATGTCTCATGAGTGCTTCACTTATTGACTGAATGACTGACCATGAAAGGCCATGGATAAGCTGCTCTATTCTCTAAATATTTAAAGCATTTATTGTCTGCATTATATATATCAGAGGGTACATAGATGTTCCACAGAGGACCTCCATGGTCCCACATAACTTTTGGACTAGAAAGTGCATCTGTAGTCAACATTTTGAAAAAAAGAGGAAAGACGCAGGGATGGGGTAAGAAAGGAAATGGTCATGGAAAGACGTTCTTGCCTCATCCTGCCGGTTTTTAGACACTGAAACTTGTATATTCCCCCCTTGGAATTCCAGTCTTCAGATCAAGATATACGCATGCTTTGGCAAGCTTGTAAGATATTGTCATCTCTTCCAGGAAGTTTCAAGTCAAAAGCTACTATGTAAAGATGGAGAAAGAGACAGCAATCAGGAGCTGGTGCCTGAGTTTGTTGTGTTGAGGAAAAACAATCAAGTTGTTTGTTTGTTTGTTTGTTTTTTAACAATGCTACCTCCAGCTCCTATGGCAATAAGCTGAAGCGAGGTCCTTTAGCTCACCATGTTTTGTAGGAACAATGATCCTTAGCAGGCATTTATGATGAAGTACTTTGCTTTGGGAAGCAGATTTTGAGAAGGTTTTGGAACTGTGTTTGGAGAGAATGTATATTTATTTTAATCAAATTATCTTAAAATACAACACACATAGGGGGCAGAGCCAAGATGGTGGCTGGAAAGCAGGGACTGGCGTGAGCTCCCCACCAAGTCCCTCCAAAAACCTATAAAAAATGGCTCTGAACCAATTCTAGAGCTGCAGGACACACAAAATAGCAGAGGGAAGCAGGGCTCCAGCCCAGGACAGCCTGGATGGTTGCTGGGTAAGGTCTTTTGTGCACAGAGCTGGGAGCAGAGCAGAGCCCAGAGTGGGTGGCACGGACCAG
This sequence comes from Phalanger gymnotis, assembly GCA_028646595.1. Taxonomy (NCBI): domain Eukaryota; kingdom Metazoa; phylum Chordata; class Mammalia; order Diprotodontia; family Phalangeridae; genus Phalanger; species Phalanger gymnotis. The sequence continues at coordinate 11,845 of JAQQSZ010010731.1, forward strand.
CCAGACCAGGAGCTGGGCAGAGCATGCCCTAGCGCCCTGAACCAGTGAGCTGCAGCAGTTACCAGACTTCTCAACCCACAAACACCAAAGACAACAGAGAAGGTTAGTGGGAAAAGCTGCTGGGGAGAGGGGGTAGAGTTTGCAGTTCAGCCACCGCTCTGGGAGTAGTGGAGATGGGGCAGCTACAGAACTACAGCTACAGTCGCTTCTGGCCCCAGGCCCACTTGGTGGGAGGAATTAAGTGGTGGATCAGAGCAGGAGTGCAGAGCCAGCTGAAGATCTAAGTCCAGTCCTGGTTGGGGTTCTTGGGGAAGGAGGAGTGCTGGTGCGGCAGCACATCCGCCCAAGCTTGGAACATAGAACTCTTTACTCTACAAGCAGTCATACCCCACTGAAAAACTCAAGGGTCATGTAAGTTGGCTGGGAACATGGCCAGGCAGTGAAAACGCACCCAGATTCAGTCTCAGACTTTGGAATCTTTCTTTGGTGACAAAGAAGACCAAAACATACAACCAGAAGAAGTCAACAAAGTCAAAGAGCCTACAATAAAAGCCTCCAAGAAAAACATGAACTGGTCTCAGGCCATGGAA